>JAODAL010005873.1:0-139154 GCA_025379985.1 Phyllomedusa bahiana
GTTGGGGGCCTAAAAAAAATTTTATATTGCAAAAATTTTTTTTGAAAATGTGGAAAATTTCTACTAAAAATTTTTAAGCCCCAATGTTAAAAAAAAAAAAAAATACATTTAAAAAAAGTGCCAAAATTTTTGTGGAATTTTTGGTAGATGTAGTTTAAAATATTTTGTGGGGAATAATTTTTTTGTCTTGGGCCCCCGAAATTTTGCAACTTTCAAAACGCAAATTTTTCTAATTTTTTTATGGGAAATTTTTATTTTTTTCACAAACAAACAAAAGGGTTGTATGGATACAAATTTTTTACAAAATTAAAGCACAATGGGATTTACGAGAAAAAAAATCTTGAATCCATGAATAGGTTAAAAAATGTCAAAAAGTTATTCTCCATAAAGTGACATTGGGCCCGATTTCAAAATAGGGCTGTGTCAGGAAGATCAAAACAGGTGGGGCCTTAAGGGGTTTTAAAACAGATGATGGTTTAAGGTGATTTCCGGATTATAGGGAAAAAAATATTGGAATAGATGCCCTTTTTAAATTGGGTTGCAATTTGATTAAAATAAATAAAAAAATAAAAATTTCCCCGTGGGATTTATGAGCTCATTTTAAAAATCCTGCAATTTTGTGCCATTTTTTTTTTGACCCTTTTTTTCCCGGGTTTTCTTTTTTTTTGATATAAACCAGTTTTTCCCGCAGGGGGAGACGGGCACCTACTAATTTTAAAAACCTTTTTTTTTTTTTCCCCTTTCCCCCAAAAATTTTAAAAATTGCGGGATGTGTTAAATTGTCTGTTTATTTTTAAAAGGGGTAAAGAAAAAAATTTTAGTGATCAGAGTCTCATGAAAAAAAATCAGTGATATCTTTTTAAAATAAAGCCCGGGGTTTTATTAAAAATTTTTTTTGGTTTTTGGGTATTTTTTTTTTTTTTTTTTGTGTACTACCAAATTATTGCTTTTTAGTAAAGGTTTTTGTTCAAAAAGAGTTTAAAAAGACTTCCAGTCATGATTAGAAGATAAAATTTTTTTTTTTTTTTTTTTGTTTGGGGTCCCGCTGGGTAAAGAGTTAAATTTTTTTTATTTTTTTTTGAGGGGGAAAGTTGGAATTGAGTGAATGGGTCATTGTCCCTTTTTTGTGTTTGATTAATGTTTGTTTGTTTTTTTGTAAATTTCCCCCTTCCCTGAAACCTTTTTGCATTGTTTACAAATTTTAGATAAGGGCCACAAAACAGTTTACCTAAAAAAAAGCAGGGGGGGTTTAAGCAATTCTGTGACTGGGGCTGAAACAAAAAGTTAATTTTTGATAGGGTTTAGGTTAATTTTTTTTATTAAAATATCGGAGGATTTAAAAAAGTACATTCTTTGGCTAAAATAGGTGTTGAGAGTTTATATGTTTTTTATGGGAAAAGAAAGAATTTAAGGGTTTTTTTTCAGGGAAAATTTGATGAAAGCAGATCTGAGGAGGGAAGGTTTTTCCAATGCCGTTAAAAGTTAATTTGAAAGAAAATCATGAAATTTTGTGAATTTTTATATTTTGGGATCACACCCAAAAAAGAAACATGAGAAGGCTTGGGTTTGGAAAAATTTTGTGATGGAGAAGGTTTTGATTTGTTGGCGTAAGAGTGAGGAAAAGGATGATATGGGTTTGTTTGTTCCCTTTTTGTTTTTTTTGGGTTGATATTAAATTTTAAGAGGGTTTTATAGGAATGTATTTAAAAAAGAAGTTACATTGTTTTTGTGATTGAGGAAATTTGGATTATTTGAAGTAATTTTGCCTGTGTCAGAAAGCTTTTAAAGGCCAATACGGGAAAAGTTTTTTTTTTTTAATTATTTTTAATTTTTATAAATGGACATTTTATTCAATGGGAGGGGTTTTTAGATCCAATTGGGGGAGAGCAGGTTATTCTATGCTTTATTTTGGACTGGAGGTTATGTGATTGGGGAAATTTAAAAAGGTGGGCCCTGTCCACCCCAACCCCGCACAGCCCACTTACTCCTTTCAGGCCAATTTATTACCTGAAGGGGGTTCAAGATTTTTTTCAAAGTTCATCTTTAGTATGCCAAGGGGCCAGGAGCCCGAAGACTAAAGGGTGAGGGATTACGAAGGGGCCGGGAGCTGCCACAGACAACAAAAGTACCGCAAAGTGGAGCAGATGCATTGACCCCTCCCCTGCACAAGCCAAGTCGCACCGTGTTGATCCACGTCTGCGCCAGGTTGATCGCCATGTCTGTGCCAAACAGGACCCCTGACCCCCGTTTGCCCGGTTTATTACAAGGGGTCTGATGTCTGCACTCCTTCCAAGCCCTATCATTCTTTTTTGCTTTAAGTAAAAAAAGTTTAAAGAAAGGAGAAAGACTTCTCAGATGAGAGATCTTTTACCACAGAACTTTTTTTTAATTTTATTTTTTTTTTTTCTTTTTTGTTTTAGCCTAAAACCCGGGGCCCAAATGTTGTTTTTGATTGCAACAAAAATTTTTAAAGGGCGTGACCAAGATTGGACCCCGATTTTTAAAAGGGGAAAAAGAGTGGATGTCAGGGCGGGGGAAAGCTCAATACAAAGGGGGGCCTGCATGGTTGGTCATTTAAAACCCTGGTGAAGCCCCCAACCCTTTTCCTCCCCTTTTGGGGGACAGGTGATTTTGATTAGGGGAAGAAAAAATGTGAAAAACTCAGGGTCAGAGTGTAATAATTTTTTAGGGGGGATTTTTTAAGGAAAATATATTTTTCAAATGTTTTTGTAATGAAGTTTGTGGGCAAAAAACATTTTTAAAACATTAGCTTAGGAAACACAAGTTTTAAAGATGGGTCTGCTTCCGAACCACTCCCCCCCATGTCCCCACATGGCCTGGTGGAAAACCATGACCTACGGAAAACCAATAAATAGTCCCAAATTTCCCTAAAGACGCAAGAAAAAAAGGGAAATTAGCCAGCCCAAAAGCCAGTTTGTAAAAAAACCATTGTATGATATAAACCCTTCTCTTCGGGTCTGTTTAAAAAGGGAGGAACCATACACTCTGTGTTGATGTCATTTCTTTATGCCGGGAACAGTGTTCAATTTGGCGCATACCCTAAACCCAAGCAGGTTTTGCACCTAACAAAGAGACCTCAGTTACTAGAAAAAATTGTACCATAAATTCAGGCTGCCCAATATCCCGGAAATATTTCAATGAAAACTGTTATTAATAAAACTATTTCGTGCAATTTTACACTAAATTTGGGGGAACTTTTCCCAGTATTTTTTATAATTTGTCTGTGTTTTGCCCGCGGGGGCCCCCCTACACTCCCCCCATGACTTTACGGTTAGATGCTTTAAAATTCTTCCTAAAAATAAAATTTCCAATCTTAATCAACTAAATTGTAAGGTCACACTTAAAAATAGAGGTTTTCTGTGAAGAAATATTTAAATAATTTTTCGTGAGCTTTTTTTGGGAACAAGCAGGAGGCACGTCCTTTTGCTCTTAAGCCTGAGAGACACTGAGGTGAAACGGGAAAAGTGTTTTCTTGTAAAAAAAGGTCATGTGATTTTTCCAGCCAAACGCAACCATACACATCCAGTCATTGACAACGCACACACATCTCACCTGCTCTATTCTGTAAGCTGATTTGCTGGCCGCCAAAATGACAGGAAGCGCCGAAAATGGCGCGATCTTAATAGATGATGCACAGATTTTAACCTAAATTATCGCATGATCTAAAAAATCTGATCACCATAAAAACTGTGCCGATTTCAACTTTGTCGATAATAATCGCTCAACACTAGTCAATAGTTCTCCATAGGTTTTAATGGGTGCCTGTCGCTCCTATTCTGATTGGCCGGTTTCTGCTGACCAATGAGAAGTGCTTTCAGAATTTGAATTACTGTATTTCCCGGCAATTTCCAATTTCCTAATTCCTGATATTGCGCCATTCTAGATATTTGGAAAGTGATTTTTTTTTATTTCTTTTTTACTTTTGAGGTTTGAGCTCTTTTTCTGAGAATGTTTAACGCCTTTTTAAAGGCAATTTTTTTATTCATACTCCGCACGGACATGTTTAATGATCTCTCGCTGTTTTCCAGCCTGTCTCGAATCGGAACAGATTTTCGGCACAGTCCCTTCTGCGCCTAAATTCCGCACTGCGCCCCACACACTTTTTTACGGCATGTATGAGCACACTACCTCCGGCGGCGAATCTTAGGCGCAGTCCCGCACTGCGCCTAAGTCCCGCACTGCGCCTCACACACTGGCGAGGCGCGGCGGACTTTTCATGGTATGTATGAGCGCGCCCCGGCGCCGACATAAATCAGGCGTAGCTTTCACTAAAAATTGGGCGAAACGGTGAGCTCTGACCCGGCGAGAATCATACATGTCTCCCATGGTTTCACCGCATGATCTGTCCAAGGTCTGTTGGCTCCGCCCCCGGGTTCCACCCCTCGCTTCCCCACACCCCTTCCTTATATACACTTCTCCGTGTGGGTGTGACTCTCAATTGGCTCAGGCATTACTACAAAACCATATGTGGAATACAGCTAAATATATATTAGATTCAACCTCCCTTACATTCCACCTTCTGATGTCATTGGCTAATATATTCCAAACTGGTTTTGACCAGCTCTCCAGACTTCCAAAATAGCAATGCCAGACATTTTTATTTATACCTATAGATGGAAGTGTGCTCTGTGCAGTTGGTTATATTTTAACCCTTTGTGTATATATTGACCATAATAATTGTACATTATAACTGTCAAATTACCTTTTAATATTTCCACCTCTTGAGGGTGAGATATCAATTGAATCCTCAACATATCATTAAAATGTCAATATGCATATCACAATTTAGAATATTAATAATGAATGTTATGGTAGACCGTGATAATTAGATCAACTATTCTGACCCTAATCCTTTCGACGACATTTTCTTCTGATTTGTAGCAAAAGATCCTTTTGGAAAAACACAGTCTCTATAAAATAAATCTTCTTGATTTTCCTTGAGATAACAGTCTATAACAGTCCATAACCAGTTCATGCAATTCATCTGTAAAAGATAAACACTCAAAGTCCATACATGGGATTTATTTGCATATCCCACTGGCCCCTTCATCTCTGGTAATTGGAACAACTTTATTGACTTTCCAGGCTTGTTGCAGTGAGGAAATTAACACCCGTTACCTTTCAGCTGTGACATCACGGTGGCATTTATCCAGGCTGTGTAGTTGCTCTCACTGTAGAAATCACATGACAGTCTCTTTATGCATAGAATACTAATAGGATATGGAGGGTTATAAACTCAGTCCATGTCAATCACACTGAACCCACCAATCAAATATATCAGTGAAGATGAGCTGATAAGATCCATTGAAAAAACACAGTTCATTAATTGAATTAATGAAAGTTCATTTAAACTTGATTATCAAGTACCTTTTCTTCTTCTTAGAACTTGTAACTTTTATTTATTTAAACTTTATTACTTTAATATCTTGATTGAAGATCTCTTCCTCTATTTCGCCGGGAGCAAGCATCACAGGCTCCACAGGCAGACACAGTAAGACCGCTTCATACAGGGGTCTATGAAGTTGCGGGCCCTGCAAGTTCACTGTATGAGGACTCAGAGGGGGGGTCGAGCAGCAACAGTGAGTAAGGGTGCTCAAGCAGCAGAGGATATGAACGGCCCTCGCCCTGATGCTGCTTTACAACCGCGGGCTCATAAGGCCCATAGAAAGGTCCCAAAAACCACTGCTGGTTCAGGAGCTGATGACAAGGATCCATGGCGGGATCCCTCCATCCTACACTCTGAAATCTTTGCAGCTCAGCAGGACTTTGAGTCTAACCACACATCTACTGTCACTAATGAGGAGGGAGAGGAGCAAGTTCCAGGGCTGGGACTCTCTTGTAAATCTTTGGCGGTAGCTGTAGCTAAGATACTGGCACCTGAGCTATTGGTTTCGCTAGAAGCTGCAGTGGCAAGATCAGTCTCTGAGGCAATAACCTCGGCTCTATCCTCTGTCAAATCGGAAGTGGATAAGCACAAGCTCCAAATCGCTGACCTTGAAGAAAGAACAAATGGGGGGGAAGACGACATTATTGATGTTAAAAGCTCCATGGAGACATTGCTTAAGAGAACGGAATATCTGGAATTCAAAGTTGAAGACTTAGAGAACAGGTCTCGCAGAAATAATGTCCGCATAATAGGGCTGAATGAGGATATACCGCAATCTGCCTTGCCTAAAATTTGCTCTGAGGAGATTCCGAGAATTTTGGGGATAGAAAGCCGATTGAAAGTGGAAAGAGCCCATAGAATAGGCCCCCCACGGGTACCAAACAGAGATAACAAACTAACCCCACCAAGGGCTGTGATCGTCCGTTACCTTGACTATGCAGAAAAAGCATCGGTGATGCAAGCCTACCGGGCGAGAAGAAACACCTTAGCATACAGAGGTCAAACTTTACTACTTTTCTCGGACTATTCGGCCTGAGTATCCAGGAAAAGGAGATTGTTCTCATCAGTGTGCTCTACTCTAGTCAAAAAACAGATTTGCTTTAATTTGCAGTTCCCACTCCTTTGTTACACTCCAGAGGAAGCAGAGGCCTTCTTGGAGGAGCTCCCCCACAAAGAGGGCAATCCAGACCGACAGAGTCACTCGACCAACAAGGAGTCAAGGCGGAGTGATCTCCCTCACTATTCTAGGGAGAGACGGGACAATAGGAACACAGAGGAGGCGACTTCATGGAGACGCCGATGATCGCCGAGGAAGAGATGAGTGGGATGAATGTTGAACTGGTTAAGGAGGGGGGAGGTTCATCATAAGGACTAAAGGACAACAGTTGGTGACATATTTGTGTGTTCAACACGGGTGTCCTCATCCACACAGCAGTTGCGGTTATGCTATGTACGTCCAGGGTAGCAGGGTGGGTACTGTGGCATCGAACTCAATTTGACAGCTGGGCATTATAAAGTTAAGGGATACTAGGCGTACTCGTTACTTTATGGTGGGAAAATGTTGGGGAGGTTTAAGGGTTGGGGGACGCACGAGGGCTGAGCAGCTCAAGGCATATGGGGCTTAGCAAAACGAGAGGAAGATAGGGTCGGAGGGGAGGACTGAGGACAGCGAAGTCCGCCTCACTAATTTAGGTGCGAAAAAAGAGAAGTCCGCAAGGAGGGGAAAGGAATTTCGTATGGAGTTTTGGGTGTTTCGTTCAACCATGGGGTTTACAGTGGGGTGGGAGGGGGGTACTCTCTTGTTCAGGGCGTTGCAACTGAAAACTCCTGGGGCACCAAGGGTTAGAATGAGGATAGCGTCATGGAATGTCAAAGGTTTGCGCTCACCCCAGAAAAGGATGCTAATACTGCGACATCTGAAGAAGCTTAAGGTTGATGTGGCTATGTTACAGGAGACCCATCTGGTGGAGAGAGATTTTTTTCGTCTCAAAAAGACATGGGTAGGAGAGGTGAAAGGTTCAGAAGCAATAGGAGGAAAGGCGGTGGTAATTGTCCTTTTGCACAAAAATTTCCCTGGCAAAAATACTTGTCCTTAGATACAGACGATGGGGCAGATTCATTAGCTTTTGGATTGAATTTGACAGCAGGCTCTTTTAATTTACTGAATGTGTATGCGCCAAATGCGCCAGACAGGAAATTTTTGGGAGAATTAGAGTCCAGACTGGTCCAGATTTCAGAAGGGGGGATTCTGATGGGAGGGGACTTTAATTGTGTCTTGAATGAGTTGGAAGACAGGAAAAGAGCGACAAAAGCTATTCCATCCAAGGTTATGAGGAATAGCCTGCTGCATGACTTAGCTGAAAGCGTAGGCTTATTAGATTCATGGAGAACCCTGAATCCAGCAGAGAGAGAGTTCACTCACTTCTCCCATGCACATGACTCTTGGTCGAGGCTGGACTACTTCTTGGCTGACTCCAAGATGGCGGGTAGGATAGACTCGGTAGACATAGGGGATCTAGTGATCTCGGATCATGCGCCTGTGATTATCTCATTGCGCGAATCCTTCCCCAAGGGGACAGATATTATCTGGAAACTACCCCCTTCCCTGCGGGGGGGATGAGCAGTTCAAAGACCTCCTAATTCAATGGTGGGGGGAGTATGAGAAGGATAACAAGGGAACATAAACAGACGCCTCCTTGTTCTGGGATGCCGGTAAGGGGCATGCAAAGGGGGGCAAAAATTATGTCCTACATGGCAGCAAAAAAAAGTAAGATAAGACATTCCTTGGGTTAAAAGGGGGCTCCCACTCTGAGGGAGCCTAACCAAATTTACCCTTTCGGTTTTCCTGGGTAAGAATAAGGGGGAAATGGATTTCCCCGGCAAAAAGAACCCTTTTGGGAAGTACAGAAAAAAGGGGAGGAATCTCTGGGGTTGGGACCAGTACAGGGGGGTCCCTATTCAAATTGGGGAAACAAAACAGGCAAATTACGGGAAAATTTTGGGCCCAAAAGGGGGAGGAGGGGATCAAAAAACAAAAAGGGGGCCAAATAAAGGGGGAAGGGGAAAACTAAAAAAAAAGATCCCAAGGGGGGTCAAGGGGAATATTTGCAAGATTTATTATCAGAACCTATACATTTAAAAAAGAACTCTGACATATCAAAAGGGGGGGGATTTCCCTTACCCCAAAATTCTCTATGCCCGTTCCCCTTCACAACAAACAGAAATTTCTCAATGCAGGGGTTTGGGGGAAGGGGGAACTAGCTGCGGTAATTAGGAATCTGCCACCCTAAAAAAGCTCGGGGGGTCCGGAGGGGATTACCGGGGGAATTTTTATAAAGTGCTTAAAGGGGAACATTTACAACCTTTGATAGCTGTATTGGGGGAAACATAATTAGAAGTAAAAAGATGTTACCCCCCCCCCTGGGAAAAGGGCCAAATTTAAAGGGCTTATACAAAAAAAGGAAAAGACCCAACCCAAAGGGCTTTCGTATCGCCCCATCCCCTTGAAAAATCAAGAGGGTTAAAAATTTTCTCAAAGGGTTTTCTGGCCAACAGATTGGCATTTTTGATGCCAAAAAAAAAATGGGTTTTTTAAGGGACGATCAGGGTTTAAGAATATTAGGACTTTAATAACATTTGTTGGAATCTGGGGGAAAGCCCCAAAATTTGGGGGAACACAAAACCCCACCCTTCTAGAAATTCGACGCAAAAAAAAAGCGTTTGGAAAACGTTAATTTTCAGGGGCTGGGTTTGGTGTTGGAAAAAGTGGGAAACTTTTTTGGGAATTTCGGGACTCCCTGGGGGTAGGGTACAGAGCTCCCAAGCGAGGGAAACAAAACCCCGGTTTCTTATCCCCCCCCGGGGTTACATTTAAAAAAAGGGAATGAGGAAAGGGTGCCCCCCTCTATCACCATTTTTAATTTAATTTGGGAAAGGGAAACCCCGGGCGATACCCCGGGTTTAAAACCCCCAATAAACCAAGGGATTGGGGTGGGGGCAGAAGGGAAACCCAAAGGGCGGGTTTTATCCCTTTGAAAGATGCCTTTAACTTTTTTTTTTTGGGAGGGAACCCGAAAAAACCCAGATACCAAAGATCTTTGAAATTTTTAAAAAGGTTTTGGGGTCATTCTCGGGGGTTTCCGAATTAATAAGGGAAATTTCCAACTGTTGCAGCTAGACCAAAGGGGGCAAAGAGTATTCAAAAAGTCTTTGGAGGTAAGGGGTGGTCAGTCGCACATCCCTTTTTAAAGGGATAAAATTGGGTTTCAGATCAGCTTTTTGAATACAAGCTTAATTACAAACCCCCCTATTTGCAAAAATAAAAGAGGGAAATTTGGCAATTGGATGGATCTTCCCCCCTCTCAAATTAATGGGCCCCCCTTCAGCTTATTAAAAAAAGATTTAATTTTTTCCAGGTTATTTAAAACCCCAAATTTAAAAAAATTCCCCTTTTGATTAAACATAAAGGGGAAAGGGGTTCCCCCAAAACTGCCTTTGTTTTGGTTTTTCTGGGAGGGAAAAAAGCCCGGGTAGGGTTTCAAAAAAAAAGTCGCAGGGGGGTGGAACAGGGAGGGGCGCAATTTCCAAACATCAACTATAAATTTTCCCGATTTGGGCCTATCAAAAGAAAGGTTGTCGAAAGAAAATATTTTTTCAAAATTAGACCTAGAATCCCGTTGGCAGCCCCCCGGGCGCCCGGGGAGGGATTACTCCAACTCCCTTTAAGGGGCCCCCCCAGGAGATAAAACGTAGTGGCATCTTAAAGATTAAACCCTTTGCTACTTGGAAAACCTGGCGTAAGCTTCTTGGAAGACCTATGCATCTTTCTCCTTTTCTTCCGCTGTGGGAAACTCCCTCATTTCGTGCAGGCATTTAAAATGCTCTGTTTCATAAATGGAGTGAAAAAGGTATTAGACATCTAAGTGATATCATGTCCAGTAAGGATGGCAAGCTTCTTTCATGGGAACAACTTAATAAAAATTTGATCTGGGCCAAAGACAGATATTCCAGTACCTACAGATTAAACATTTCTGCAAATCCAAAGTAGCCAATTTGAGAGCGCTAGGGGAATTGGAAGGTTTCATGGATCTCTGGAAGATAGAAGGGTCGAGAGGACTGCTGTCTCGGATCTATAGTATTATTCGCAACATAGAAACACTAGGAGTTACCCAAACTATGTTCAAAACTTGGGAAAATATCTTACAAGACGTGGACGTATCTAGGAAGATAATGAGAGGGCTCGATATGGTCAGACAGGCCACAACCAATGTGTAATGGAGGGAGTTGCTGTTCAGAATTGCTCATAGAGCCATTTACGCATTTAACATTCCGTATAGGACCAACCCTCAGTATTGGAACAAGTGTCCTAAATGTCACTTGGATAAAGCGGACCTGTTCCATTGCCTTTGGTCGTGTCCAGAAATAGAGCGGGTATGGACAGGAGTTCTGAAATTGGTGAAGGATATATGGAATGTGGATATCCCCAGGACTCCTCAGGGTCTATTATTCCAATTTATGGTTAGGGAAAGTAGGAGAGAGAATGCAAAAGAGATCCTGGTAACTGATAAAGGGATACATGTCCTACTCATAGCGGTAAAACAATGTATTCTGAGACACTGGATTCAGCCTTCGATACCAGAAATGTCGGAGGTTCTTAATTTGTCTCAGGGGCATGTTCTTTATGGAACGTTTGGATACAGAAAGGGATAAAGACAGATGATTAGAAGAATTCTTTAGGAAATGGAAACCATTTATCATTAGAAACCTTTAATACTTCAGAGATAAAGGGATTTGATGGAACCTTTCAGATACATGGAGTTCTATTTGACAGAACAGCTAAAGGGTACGCTGGGAAGGCTGGAGGTTGCTTCGTAAGATACAAGAGAGTATTGTTGGGGAGTTAGTTCTGGAGGGGTTGGGTAGGGGGGGATGGGAGAAAATATAAAAACCCAGAGGCAGGAGACTGTTTGGACCTATCTTTTTTGTCAGGCCTCATTTTTGCATGATAACTATAGGATATTCTTGTTCAAATGTGTTTGATTTGTAATGCTATTATCAAAGATGTATTGGATTGTGATATTGTGGATATGTATGTATACTCTGCCTCTGTGAAATAAAATATAAAAAAAAAAAAATTCTTATGATTGTTATGACTTTTATACCACCATTTTAACTTAAAATGTCTCCTTCTTGACAATGTAGTGTGAATGAAAGTGTAAATATGTATAAACTTCAATTGATAATTTTGTGTATAAATATACCCATGTGGTTAATGCTTTAACCATTTAATACCCACATGTTATTTTAAAATAAAAAAATATTTTATGAAACCTTTAATATATTTCATGATCTGTAACCCCACAAAATAAGTGTTTGATTATAATCCCTTGAAAAATGCAAAATAGGAAAAGAAAAATTAAAAAGAAAAGAAAAACCAATTTAGGAAAAATAAAATAAATTATAATAAAAAATAACAAATAATAGGTGCACCTCAATATTTCATTTTAAAAGAAAAAAACATTGAAATAAAAATAAAATTGTCTTAGGCTTCTCTTTGAAGCAGTCTGCAGTGATTTTAAAATAGTCTCCTGACTTCCGTTTCCGGCGCCGCCATGAAGTGAGGCAGACAGCAGAGCTCCGAAGCCGCGGGACTCACCAGACAAGCCTACCGGGTCAGAAGTGCCGGCCAAGCACCCGTCGCTGATTACCAGACCCCAGGGACCTCCTAGCCCGTCGCTCGTGCCAGAGAGGTGAAGCAGCGGAGTGGCGGAGTTGGCCTTTCAGAAGGCCGCGGAGCGGACCACGTGAGCACACCATTACAGTGCCGCGTCACAAAGCGGGGCCGGATCGGCGGTAGCAGCCATTCCCTAGGGACCTCCCGGGCAGCTACTACCACAGGAGGACGACTGGCACTGCCTTCCAGGACGGACGAGCCGAAGACCTCGCGCCCGCACCCGCATCGGCACCTCTGCAGAGCCACAGCCTCAGTCAAGACTGGACCGTGCAGGAGAGGCATAAGGTACCCGCCCCCACATGCCAGGAACCGCAGCGCCAGCAAGGCAGCAGAACCCCAGGGGGTAGCATCGGGCACAGATGGGCCCCTTCGAGATGGTAGGGGGTTGAGGCCACAATCACAGCTTCTGATCTATGACACTTTATACTGCCCCGGATCCTAGACACTGATCCCTAGTTCAGGGGACTGTTGGGACTGCCATTACCTGCCTGCGATAGACCCTCGCGCTCTCCTCGCTCAGAAAGGCGTTTTACCTCACTTTTAGCTGGGAAAGTTCAACTGCGCACGTTAAAGCTGACACAATATCTGGGGATCCCAGACTTCTGACAGATAGCTTTACAAACCCCCTGCTTGCAAAATCTTCACCAATAAATGTGCTTGGCTTTCAAATACTAACAATTTGTGCACACTGGACTCGCATGGAAAAATTCTTGCACAAGATGGGGTGTACTAATGCGGCGAAGCAGCCCAGTAAAGAAGTCAAACTACAAACCTCAACATCCTCCGACACCTTAGATAAAAACAACCCAGAGGACTCTCTCTCGATCACTGACTGGAACACTTCGCCTACACCACCGCAGGAGGCCCTTACGCTTTCCAACGTAACTATGGATGCTCAACAGCCACAGGATAAGCCCGCCCCCGATTTAAATCTTTCCGGCCCTAACCTTCAGTCTATTGTAGCGGAGGTGGCGAAACAGATATCTTCAGATCTTCAGGCCTCTCTATCGGCCTCAGTGGCAAGAATAGTTGCACAAGTTAAGGCGGAGGTCAAAATTCACTCAGAAAGCCTGGACAACCATGAGCTCCGACTCCAGGAGTTAAGGGAGGATGCTGACGGTTCCCACTCACAGCTGCAGGTTCTTATACAGGAAAATAAGAGACTGAGTGAGAAATTAGACGACCTAGATAACAGGTCCAGAAGAAATAATCTGCGGATTGTGGGCATCACTGAAGCGATCTCTTCCAGGGAACTCCTTGCATTATGTGAAAGGGACGTACCAAAAGCGTTAAGCTTTCCTGGCCATTGTAAGGCATAGAGGGCCCATCGTATTGGCCCTGACCTACGTAGCAGAAACACCACAAACTCCTCATTGGAAAAAGATATTCCACCAGCCCTGCGAGAACGACCTCGCCAGATCATAGTTAAATATCTGGACTATACGGATAAAACAGCTGCATTTAAGAAGTTAAAGTCTGGCCTTCGTTTTAAGGGAAGAAAAGTGCTCATCTTCGAGGATTTTTCTGCAGAAGTGGTCAGGAAACGAAAAGCATTCTCTCCAATCTGTTCCGCCCTATTCAGAAATCAGATAAAGTTTGCTTTACTATTCCCTGCTGTTCTGAAAATCTTCCATAGGAATGGGAATATATCCACTTTCCACTCCCCTTCAGATGCGCAGAGATACCTGGACGAGCGGCAACTCCCCTGCTCCAGATCCCCATCCCCGTCCACCCCAAAAAGACGTCCACCTCCCTCTGGTTTTGCTATATCTACCGGAGGGGATGTCGCTTTGGATGGTGAGGGCCCGGACCCATCTTAGTCATCTCGCTCTATGAGCCCAAAAGAGCAAAGGAAGCGACAAGCAACGAGACTGATATCTTGAGTTTTGGGCTCTGTTAAAATGTCAAAACAAAGCTAGGGGCCGTTTCCTCTTCTATAGATGCTTTTGCTGGACCTTAGGCTGCTGTTGAATACTGCAATTTGCATTGCCATCTCTCTCCCCTTCTTTTTCCCCCTTCTGCCCTCCCCCTTCCCATTCCTCTTTCCTTTCCCCTCTCTTCCTTCTATTTTTATAGATGGGTTAGTATAATTAATGTTATAGCGAATCTGACCAGTCAATTAATGCAATGGAAAGTGTCCCTTGCGGCCGGGAGGCTCGCTGTGAAATCTTGGTTAAGTGTATCGCACCTCACTTTGTGTCGGAAAAAAGTGAAGTCGCCTTACACAATTTCCGGAGGGGAAGGGAGCTTGTTTCTTTTTGCTCTTCTTTATTACTTCCCCTCGGAGTGTAATTGTTTTCCTTTCTTCCGTTTTCCTCTTCCCTTTTTCCCTTTTTTTTGGCGTGTTGGCCATTGGAATCATAGTTTAACCCCTGTTGGTAGGAATTTTTCTTTTTTTTCTTTTTCTCTTCCTTCTATCTTTATTGTTTTTTCTCTCCAGAGCTAGGCGCACGTGGCCATGAAAATCTTGACCTGGAATGTGAAAGGCCTAAGATCTCCGGGTAAGCGCATAATGGTCCTCAGGCATTTGAAATGGCTTAAGGCGGATGTAGCCTTTTTACAGGAGACCCATCTCCTTGAGGAAGATTTTCAACGCATGAGGCATTTATGGGTCGGTAGGGTGTATGTATCTCCTGCAAATGGGAGGAAAGCGGGGGTACTGATCCTGTTGGGGAACACTTTCTCGGGACAAGTCATCCACCATGAGCATGATTGGGAAGGAAGGTGGCTTAATGTTAAAATTAGATTCCAGAACGAAGATTTTTCCCTATACAATATATACAGGCCAAATGCAGGGAGTTCCCATTTCTTTAAAAGCCTAGAGACTGTCCTGTGCAGGGACCAGTGTGAGCGCAAAATATTAAGTGGGGATTTCAATTCGGTTCTATCTCAGATAGAAGACAAACGAGTGGGGGGTGGGGGTGGGCGGTCCTCGAAGATCTAGTCAGGGTAGAACTACCTTAGCCAATTTTGTTGACAATGTGGATGTATGTGACCCATGGAGGATTCTCAACCCAGAGGGTAGGGAGTATTCCTATTTCTCACATGTCCACGACAGTTGGTCCAGGATCGACTACACCTTTATCTCCAGAAAACTGCTGTCGCGGGTGGAGGATGTCAACATTGGGGATATGGTCATTTCAGACCATTCTCCAGTTTCACTGACCCTACGGGACTATGTACAGAGGGGCTCAGATTATATATGGCGATTTCCCTCCTACTTAATCTGGAATGAGGAGCAGACTCTACAAGGGTGGTGGCTGGAGTTCCAGTCAGACAATGCAATACATCAGGACTCTTCTCAACTCTTCTGGGATACTGCTAAAGCAGTTTTGAGGGGCAGATTGATCACGTATGTCACCAGCTTTCAAAAAAAGATCAGTGACAAATTGAATGCCTTAAGTCTCAAGCTACGGGAGGCATACCGTGCATTTACTATATCACCCGAAATGAATAAAAAAAGTCAAGTGGACCTCTGCCAAAAAGGAATATGAGGCTTGGGTAGCAAAGAGGGAGGCTTATAAAAGAACGGAAGTGGAAGCCTGGATGTTCCACTTCGAGAATAAACCGAAACGGCTCTTGGCTAGGTTTGCCAAGGGCCCCCGCCCCTCAGCGTACGTCCCTGCAATGAAAGATTGTGCGGGTGTAATGAGAAGGCAGGGAGAGGAGGTAGTGGAGATCTTCCGCTCCTTCTACCAGAAACTTTATTCGGATGAGCATCTTGATGATAGCCGCTCAGCGAACTGGCTTCAAAAGATCGACATGCCTGGCCTCTCGGATGAGGAGGTGGCTGATTTAGGGGCGCCCATAACTGAACCCGAACTTGAAGCAGCAATTTCTAACTAAAAAAAACAACAAATCCCCGGGTCCGGACGGATTTACCAGAGAGCTTTTTAAAATTCTGAAGTCCCAGGTAACCCCAACATTTCTCAATCTCTTTAATTCTTATTTACAGGGGATACCAATCCCTAAAACGACCAACACAGTCCTGCCAAAAGAAGGGAAGGACCCTACCTTGGCCGTTTCCTTCCGACCTACATCACTAATCAATGTCGACTTAAAGCTAATTACCAAAATCATGGCTGATTGTTTAGCCCAATTTATGCCTAAGCTCATAGGATCCCATCAAGTAGGCTTTATCCAGGGTCGGTCGGCGGTGGCCAACATTAGGAAAGTCCTCCTGGCATTAGACAAAATAAAAAAGCACCCCTCTAAGCACTCGAACGCAGCTTTACTCACTGCTGACACAGAGAAAGCCTTCGACAGTGTGGATTGGGGATGGCTTAATTTAGTTCTCGATAAAATTGGTTTAGTTGGACCCTTCCGGACCTTTCTAGCAACCTTGTATAAGAACCCTGAAGCTAGCATTAGTCTCCCAGGCTTTCTTTCCCAGTCATTCCCCCTGGAATGTGGAACCTGACAGGGCTGCCCTATGTCGCCTTTCTTGTTTAATCTGGCCATAGAACCTCTTGCTAGATCTTTACTGGCTTCAAACATATTTGAGGGTTTTAGACTCAAGACTGCAGAACTTAAATTAGCGCTCTTTGTGGATGATATTATTTTGGCCCATCCGGAGAGAGACATTGCCCCACTATTGTCTCAAATGCGTTTTTTTAGGTCGTGCTCAGGCTTCAAAATAAATGAGAAAAGTCAGAGCTTCTCAGCATCTCAAGTCTTGCTAAACCCCTCCCTTCCAATATATTAGATACCCCATTAATGTCCACTAAAACTTCTATCACATATTTGGGAATACGTATAGGCAAATCCCCAGATTCTTTATATTACTTAAATTACCCACCTCTTATTCTTAAGATTGTCAGGGAGCTTGATAGATGGTCCAGACTTCCCCTCTCACTCTTTGCATGTTGTCATCTAATTAAGATGATGAGTTTCCCAAGGCTCCTATATCCCCTTCAGACGATCCCTCTTCTACTGAGACATTCGGACATAAAAGTTCTATTAGCAGGGTTCACCAGATTTATTTGGGCATCAAAGAAACCAAGGATAGCAATTTCCAAACTTATGCTCCCGAAAGCCTGTGGTGGGATTAACCTCCCGGACATAAGGAAGTACAATCTTGCTTGTATCCTTAGACACTGCTTAGATTGGGTAAGGGGAACCTCATACTACTCAAACACTGAGCTGGAGTCGCTCCTGGCGGAACCCTGGGATCTATCGCGCTTCTCCATACCAAATTCTGCTCCATACCCACACACCTTAGGGCCTGCAGTTTGATGAGAGACACTATCACTGCCTGGAAAATCTGTCAAAAGATATTTAAACTGCCAGTATTTTATAGTAAACATATGCCCCTGATGGGCCATCCAGAGCTCCCAACCAGTGTGGGAAACCCCCACCTGCGGGACTGGCGGCAGAGGGGCCTAACAACTGTAAATTCCATATATGATGGCTCCCAACATAAATATTTCTCCTTTAGGGAACTCCAGGAGTGATTACATATTCCAAATTCACACTTTCTGACGCATTGTCAACTACTTAGCTTCCTGAAAAGCAAGGTGCTTCGTTTGGAGGCTGAATTCCCCACAAACGGTTTTGATGGTTTTCTATGCTCGAATACTGGTCGCCTCTCTCTTTCTATGATATATCCCAGACTACATGAGCCAGACGTGTTTTCTTGGGAACACAAACTGTTCTCATCGTGGGATAAAGCATTTCCTGCTTTGTGAGGGACAACTACTGTTTTAGATGGATGGACTCGGGTTTGCAAGGTGACAGTAAGTGAAGGGTGGCGGGAAACGCACTTTCGGTTTATTCACCACGCTATCTATGGATTTAATATCTCCCCCCCATGCTTTGGCACCGCACAGGAAAATGGCATGTCCCAAATGTTTCCACCCAAAAACCAATCTCTTACATGGTATGTGCAGTTGTCCCGAGGTGCGCACATTCTGGCAAACATTGCTTCGTTTGTTGAGTGTTAAAGGACGGCTGCACATTACTATGTCCCCAGAGGTGCTGCTATTCCATGATCTATCAACCATCTCCGAACCACATGCCATTGTCCACTTAATCCTTCTGGCCGCTAAAAGGTGTCTACTTGGTCACTGGCTTGAGCCTAGGACTCCAGATACTTCTGAGGTTATCTCAATGGTTAAAAAGCACATGGCGATGGAGAGGGTTGAAGTGGAACTAGCCAAGACCTCAAAGACGGAGAAATTCTTTGTTAGGTGGAACGGCTTTATTTGCAACTTCCTAACCAAGGAGGAAATCAGATTACTGGTGGCCCCCTTTAGGCTAACCAAGTGGTATTTGGAACTTTGGGGAAATTAAGACTTGAGGGGCATTGAGGGCGGCTTGCTGGACATTAAGGGCGACATGTATGAACGGGCTTTATGCCTGTTTTCAGGCGTATTCTGTGCCTCACCGGCCTGAATCCACTGTCGGACGCAGGGATGCGATGTTAGGCGCAGCGTTCGCCACTTTCGGCTGCTCCTCACATGAAGGGGCGGGCAATGTGCGCGGTGTGGGCGTGCTGTAGGCGTTCCGGGTCGGGACGCAGTGCGCTCGAAAACTCCGAGGCATGTACGATAGCGAGTCGGCAAAGCGAGGCGCAGTGCAGCGCTCAGCAGCTCCGACAGTCAGACCTGGTTGATTCTGGTCTAAATGCTCCGGCGGAGGCGAAATGAAGCGAGAATGGAACATGCGAGGAAACATAGAAGATCACAACAGAAATCTCGGCGCTCAGCTCCGTGTGGCATGGATTATGATTCCAAAAAATCGCCTTTATAAAGGCGTACAACATTTTCAGAAACAGAGCACAAACCTCAAAAATAAAAAATAATAAAAAAAAAATCACTTTCCAAAAATCTAGAACGGCGCAACATCAGGAATTAGGATATTGGAAATTGTCGGGAAATACAGTAATTCAAATTCTGAAAGCTCTTCTCATTGGTCGGCATAAACCAGCCAATCAGAATAGGAGCGACAGTGAACCATTAAAACCTATGGAGAACTATTGACCAATCAAAATCAAAGTTCTGTTTGTGATTGGCTAACTTAAAAGAGGCGCGGTTATTTTGACCAATGGGAGAGCGAGCGACGCTCTTATGGGTTTTCTAATGCAATCTGGAATAAAACTGTACATGGTCAAAATCCAATGATAAGACTCCAGAAGTTGTCCCGATGTGTATATAAAATGATCAATAATATGGGGGTAACGAAAAAAAAAATTAATTCAATAAAATCATGTTTATTTCTTTATTTTTGTTACACCCATACTATTGATCCTTGGCTAACGAAAATAAAGAAATAAACATGATTTTATTGAATTAATATTTTTTTTCTTTACCCTCTATATTATTGTTCATTTTATATACAGATCGGGACAACTTCTGTAGTCCTTATCATTTGATTTCGGCCATGTACACTTTTATTCCAGATTGCATTAGAAAACCCATAAGAGCGTCGCTCGCTCTCCATTGGTCAAAATAACCGCGCCTCTTTTAAGTTAGCCAATCACAAACAGAGCTCGCTCTGCATTTCTTTTCCCATAGAACTCTACGAGAAAGTAGCTCGTGCTCTTATTGGCCGGGATAGCCAAGCCCCCGCTAGCTCAACCAATCAGCTCTTTTCTGCCTTTTTACTGTATTTTGAACTGTCCTGCCTTTGAAAATGATTGGTCAATATTTCTCCATAGGTTTATAATGGGTCCCTGTCGCTCCTATTCTGATTGGTTAATACTCCTCCATAGGTTAGAATGGGCCACTGTCGCTCCTATTCTGATTGGCTGGTTTGTGCCGACCAATGAGAGAGCTTAAACAATTTGAATTACTGAATTTCCCGGCAATTCTCTATATTGCAAATCCTTATGTAGCGCCGGTCTCGGCGACAAACGCGTTGTTAGGGATTTAACTGATTTATTTTTAGAGAAGGTTTCAGCTCTTTATCTGATAATGTTTTACACTTAATAAAAATGATTTTTCTATTCATACTCCATACCGCACGGCGCTGAGCGCCGAGATTGCATTACGCCGATCTCTCCATAGTATGGAGATGGGGGGGGCGATAAAATTCTTTTTTTTTACAAAATGTTTTTTTGGAAAGTCCCTCGTCCTATCTGATTGGCTGGGATAGCCAAGCCCCTGCTAGCTCAACCAATCAGCTCTTTTCTGTATTTTGACTGTATTTTGGAACTGTCCCGCCTTTGATTTTGATTGGTCTATATTTCTCCATAGGTTATAATGGGTCACTGTCGCTCCTATTCTGATTGGCCGAGATAGCTAAGCCCCCGCTAGCTCAACCAATCAGCTCTTTTCTGTATTTTTACTGTGTTTTGAATTGTCCTGCCTTTGATTTTGATTGGTCAATAGTTCTCCATAGGTTTTAATAGTTCACTGTCGTTCCTATTCTGATTGGCTGGTTTAAGCCGACCAATGAGAATAGCTTTCAGTATTTGAATTACTGTATTTCCCGGCAATTTACAAGATCCTAATTCTTGATATTGCGCCGTTCTACATTTTTGGAAAGTGATTTTTTTAAATTATTTATTATTTTTGAGGTTTGAGCTCTTTTTCTGAGAATGTATTACGACTTTATAAAGGCGATTTTTTGGAATCATACTCCATGCCGCACGGAGCTGAGCGCCGAGATTTCTTTTGCGATCTTCTATGTTTCCTCACATGTTCTGTTCTCGCTTCACTTCGCCTCCGCCTGAGCATTTAGACCAGAATCAACTAGGTCTGGCTGTCGGAGCTGCCGAGCGCTGCATTGCGGCGCACTTTGCCGACTCGCGATCGTACATGCCTCGGAGTTTTCGAGCGCGCCGCATCCCACCCCGGAACGCCTAAAGCGTGCCCACACCGCGCCCATTGCCCGCCACTTCATGTGAGGCGCAGCTGAAAGTGGCGAACGCTGCGCCTAACATCGCATCCCTGCGTCCGAAAGCGGATTCGGGCCGGTGAGGTGCAGGATACGCCAGAAATCGGGCGAAAAGCCCGTTCATACATGTCGCCCATAGTACTAGTATACACACATATATGCACACATAAAAAATCTATATATCATAAATACACATACCCATTAAGATATATTTTTAGAGAGATAGATATATAGATACACTTAAACTCCTGCTCACATCTTAATTTTAGACATTATCACATAACTTTTAAATTATTCTACACAAAAGGGTCTGTACTAAGCCATTATCGTTTTCCAAGCCGTTTATCTTTACCCAAGTAAATCCGATCAGAATTATTTTAATATTCCTAACCAATTTTTAATTCACCTTGAAAAATTTGATTTACCATCAAATTTTTTTTTAAATTGGCCCCAAAATACCGCTTATAAAGTCAAATGATTCCTTCATTAATCCTACTGACTCAATTTCTTTTATTTTATGTTCTTTGAATGTGTGTATATTATATACTCCTGTTGAAATATCTTTATCTTGCAAAAAGGATGAATTTATCCATATTTTGATGAAATTTATAAGGAATTTGCCTAACATCCAATGTTTTTCTTCGTTGATCATACATTTTATCATTTAAATTCCTCTTTTTTGGGAAAGATGTCATTTTGGCATGACTTGATTTAATTGATTTATTGGCGACCATTTTATCACTTTTTACTGAGTTACTCTTTGGAACGACTAATTTGTTTTGAGTTTTTCTAAAACTATTCAAAAATGTAGCAACCTCAAATAATGATGATTTTTCTGATGCAATAACACAGATGGATGCCGGCATGAACTTACTAAATTTATTGATAAATTGTTTTATTATCAAAGATGGTTTCAAATTATCAATATCTGCTCGATAAGTCCTTTCAAAAATGGACATAAAAGAAAAGTACACTCCTTTCTTCCAATTTGTAATTCATCTAGTAGTTCATAAGTCGGCAAATCTCCAAAAATGCAAAAGAAAAGAGACCGTAACCCGTCAATGTCGCTCAAATTCGTATTCAAATATATATTAGGTTCAACCTCTCTTACATTCCACCTTCTGATGTCATTGGCTAATATATTCCAAACTGGTTTTGACCAGCTTTCCAGCCTTCCAAAATAGCAATGCCAGCCATTTTTATTTATACCTATAGATGCATGTGTGCTCTGTGCAGTTGGTTATATTTTCACCCTTTGTGTATATATTGATCATAATTATTGTACATTATAACTGTCAAATTACCTTTTAACAACATCTATGCAGACTAATGCATACTCATAGGTCCCAACCTTTGGAAGCTGTATGTAATCAATCTGCACTCGCTGAAAGGGATACAGTGGTTTTGGGGTATGCTTGACAGGGGTCAACCACCTGTCCAGGCTTATTTTCAAGACACGTCTAGCAAGAGGAGCAGTACCTTGTGGCCATAGTGGAAAAACCAGGACCTATCCACTGTTTGTTGACTAATTCTATCATGGCATTCTGTCACAAATGAGTGGGCAGGTGGCTAAGGGCGGCCATCATGGGAAACCAAGCTGAGGGGAGGCAGAGCCTAGTTCCATCCCCCCATAGCCCGTCGCTTAGTCTGGCACCCTGCTTCACCCAGAGGTTCCTCTCTTCCCTCGAGGCCTGATTCTGGAATGTCTTCAGAGCCCCTGTGGTTGGTTCAGGGGCACTGTTTTCTTGTGCAAGAGCTATGTGCGTTTGTCCGTTTCTGGCCGCCTCTTTAGCTGCCAGATCTGCCCTCTCATTCCCCTTTTGCCTCTTCTGAGTTGGCCCTCGTATGAGCCTTGGTTTTAATTATCTCCACCTTCTTAGGGAGTATGAGGTTCTCAAATAACCTTTTGATGCACTCTGCATGTCGCACAGGTGTGCCTGCTGCTGTAAGAAAATTCCTGGCCTTTCAGATGGGACCAAAATCATGTGCCACTCCAAATGTATAGGCGGAATCTCTGTAAATATTCCCTTCCTGACCCTCTGCCATTGCAAGAGCCTCTGTGAGCAGTAAGTTCGGCTTCCTGGGCTGAGACGTGAGGTGACAATCGGCCTGCCTTGACTGTCTTATGTTGGGTCACAATGGCATACCCTATACAGAATTTGCCATTCTCCCCCATCATGGTCAGTGGAGATGACAGTTACCTCATCCTTATTTCCTCCCTGTTGAATTCTGCTCCTCAATTGGAAGAAGAGTAGCTGGATTCAACCCAGTGCAATGACGAAAGGTAATATTGGGAGGCATCAGGAGGGCACACTGTAATCGCAATTGTCTGACCATAGACATGTATTTTAGTTGGACCTGATTCAAAATAACAGAAATATCATGTGGAGTGTATATGTCCAAGGGGTTGTCTAACACTATTTCAGAGCATTTATCCACCAATACCGCAACAGCCGCTACAGCACGAACCCAAGACGGAGCTCCTTGCGCTACTGGATCGAGTTTGGCGGAATAATATGCTACCGGCCTATTCCTGGGTCCGTGCTTCTGCGTGAGAACTCCTGTAGCATGGCCTAACCTTTTAGTGAGGTAAAGGGAAAATGGTAATTCATAATTAGGAAGGCCTAATTAAATGAGGGTTTTCTTAAATGGTGCCTGACATTGCTTTCCTGGGTGCCTTGGCTTCCTTTAAGTCAGCCTCAATACCCTTCGCTAATTGTAGAAGTCGAGTATGGTCATGCCAAGTACGCCAATCAGGGACCACTCAGGTAAGGTATTTATTTCCCTTTTACTTTACTTATTCTACTAGTATAAACTCTTCCATTACTCTTATTCTTTTTCCGCATTCTCTAATCAGATATTGTCCCACTCTATATTGTGTTGTTTTCCGTTGTTCACTGTATTTCTTTTCTTACCACAGATGTCACTTGATAAAGGCGTCCGCCGAAACGTCGACTATATTGACATCAGTTCCGCCAAGATTTAAAATAATATATGTAAAATTATTGTAAAGCACTTGTTGAGTATGTTCATTGATGTAATTTGAGCATGTTCTGCGCCTCTTGTAAATAAATACACTTTATATGCATTATACCTCTTTGGTGTGCAGTGAGTCAATAACCTTAATTATAGTCTGGCGAGACCCGCCCTTCTCACTAGCACCCACTATAACTCTATTCCTGATGGTGTGCGTGACCATTATTGTCACAGTTTAAGCTTATTTTTGGCCTTCGCACCCTTTATTTGCACTTATCCCCCTGATGACGTCCGAAGTGTTTGCCTATACCAGTACCGAGGCTGACAGGATTATTGCTAATTCAACTGTCTCTAGAGACTTTTTGCATATCCCCCCATCAGAATTTAGGACTAGGGATTACGAAAAAGAGTTAAGAAAACGCACAGCTTACGAGCTACATGCCGCCACACTCACTGAGTACCATAAAGTACAACGTATCCCTAGAGGTCTCCGTTGCCATCTAAGACCCACGATATTTTCGGAAGATTCTGATTATTGTCATAAATTTAAGAACATACTTAACAAGTGCTCTTTTGATCTTATCTTGTTAACAATTGAAACACTCCAAATCAAACTCGAGGAATCGTCTAAGAAGATTGAGAGCATTGAAGCACAACTCAGCTCATCAGTTCCATTGGAAGAGTGGACGTCTCTGAAGGATAAAATCCAGAAAACCATCTCTGAATTTAGAACCAACAACGAGCAAAAGAAGCGGACCAAATTTATCCGCGATACTGAGGACTATCTGAACGATAGTGTTTATAGATGGCAAGATCATACTCCACGCTCTCCGTTTAACCGCGACAGTAGATATATTACATCCTCAGGCTCTGACAGCGACGGCTCCTTTTCTGCCAACCGACCGGTTTTTTTAGGGAGAGGACGTGGAGGACGACGACAAAGACGGACTTACCGTACCGACCGTACCGACCAGTACGCAGGGGGAGGAGGACTACCACCTCGTGCACTAACAAGGTCACAGGTGAGTCAAAATTGATATATAACATTTCATCCCGTAATTTGAATCCTTCCGAAATGTCCCTTCTTAGCAAAGGATTGTCATTTTGTCCGACATCCACATTCGACTCCTTTACATTGCATGAAGACCTCCAACGTTTCTATAGGTCAATTCGACTTAAAGTCCACTTTGATGATAGACAAGATATTGACTCAGACCCTACATCACAGGTACATACTCCTCTTTTCTCCATTTCTAAACTTAACCTCAGACTTAAGTCTTCTTTCAACCCCCCTACACGCTATCATCCTGTGGAGACATTTATCGATCTTGTACAACGTGACTTATCATCTTTGACTACACACATCAACCAAGGAGATATTAAAATCCGCTCCAACCTCTCCCAGACAGAACGACAGGCTTTAAAATATCTGTGTGACTTGGACGATATTGTTATCAAGCCGGCCGACAAAGGCGGTGCTATCGTCATTATGGATAAACAGATGTATCGTAATGAAATTTTACGCCAACTATCAGATGTCTCTACATACAAACCTATCAATAGAGACCCGACAAGCACTATTAGTACACTCATCAAAGAAACCATTCAACGACATCTAGATGCCAATACTATTGATTCCCGTACAGCAGAGTTTCTCATTAATCACCATCCCATCATACCAGTCTTCTACGTACTTCCCAAAATACACAAAGATCCAGTGAAACCACCTGGCCGCCCCATAGTAGCATCCACCGATTCTGTCCTTTCACCCCTGTCTATACTACTCGAGAAAATTTTGACACCCCTAATACGTACTACACCCTCATTCCTACTCGATACTAATAACTTCCTAGACAGGATTAGGACGGTTTCACCAGTTCCAAAACCTCATTTTTTGGTTACATGGGACGTGTCTAGTTTATATACATCTATTGACCATAATTTGGGTCTCACTGCTGTTGACCAATTTTTGGAATCACATCACCTCAGCCTGAAGCAAAACAATTCTGTCTGGACCTGTTATCACTTATTCTCCATAACAACTACTTTCTCTTTGGGGATCAATATTACCTGCAATCTAAAGGGACCGCTATGGGGAGCAATGTCGCGCCCCCCTACGCGAACATTTTTATGGCCATCTTTGAGAGGGACCATATCTACCAACACCCCATTTTCACACGATATGCCAAACTCTGGCTTCGATATATCGATGATATTTTTTGCATTTGGCTTGGCTCAGAAACAACCCTCCTCGAGTTCCATGCGTACATAAATTCCATTTTCCCTGACCTACGGTTTACTATACATTATAACACCCAACAGATTAATTTCCTGGATACCACCATTAACTCTGACTCTGAAGGTAATTTGTCGTCTGATTTATATAAAAAGCCCACAGACCGTAACAGTCTTTTACATTTCCAAAGCAATCATGCTCCGAACACCAAAAAATCATTACCACGATCACAGTTTACCAGGATACACCGGATAGTACAAGACCCACAAGTACGTGACACCCGCTTACAGGATATGACAGAACGGTTTTTACAACGCGGTTATCCCCAACATCTCTTGACCCAAAATTTATCATCTCCATTGACTATTGATACAACAGCTACTAGACCCGACAATAGATCCTCTTCACAACGCATTCCCCTTGTCTTGAAGTACCACCCCTTTATGGCCAAAGTTCACCAAATCATTCGACGACATTGGTCTATTCTGAGACGGTCATATCCCCAGATACAAGAATTCCAAAACCTTCCACTACAGTGCTTCAAGAGAGATAGAAATTTACGAGACCATTTGGTTAGGGCAGACATTGGTCCATCCCGCATGACAACCAGACAAATGACTCTTTCTACCCCCAGAAATGGCACGTTCCCTTGTCTTGGATGTGCACAGTGCTCTTCCGTCACCAAAGGAGAATTTTTCACCCACCCCCACACAGGACAAAAATATCGGATTAGAGGATTCTTCACATGTCGGTCCAACTTCGTCGTTTACCTAATCAAATGTCCATGCGGTTTAGCGTACGTGGGACAAACCACCCAGGCAATAAAAGACCGTATCTCTAAACATAAATCCACTATTCGATGTAAAGAGACCCTACTGTCAATCCCATCTCACTTTCTTGAATTTAATCATCACCCATCACAGCTACGATTTCAGGTGATTGAACAGGTCCCGGTCCCACGCCGTGGGGGCAATTGTATCGCCACTTTACTCAAACGTGAGCGATACTGGATTTACACCTTGAGGACTTTAGAACCTAACGGTCTCAATCGTGAGTTTGACATGCGCTATTAATATATGATATGTTTTTGTGAGATAATGCATTAATATATGATATGATTTTGTGAGATATTCATTTCCTCTAGTCACATTTATTATGAATCACCACATATATTTTTTATGATGTACAAAATCTTAATCTTGTCCTGTTTATGTTTTAGATCAAATAAGGCATCATCTATATGGTCGGTCTCTGGGCTTATACTCGTTATATGTATGTATCAGCTATCCCTTTTCATCTTTTACCCTTCTCCCTTATTTTGATCACTGTCTATTTTCACTACCTTCTTATAAGCTCATCTCTCACCTCTTTCCTCTCTCCATACTCTATATCTCATCCTCTATTAGCATTTCCCTTGATTTCACCACTTTATAGTGCGCTTACCATTTATTTTATTGCATCGCGCTGACAACTACAGTGCGCACGCGCCAAAGCCGCCGCATGCGCAGTACGCTTTTGCCCTTTCTGCTCATACCACAGCATCGCGCATGCGCGGACTGCTTCGCGCGCGCGATGGGCTTTATCCGGCTCTCTGCAAGTCCTGCAGACGCCGGCATCTTCTACAATACTCGGACGTACGTCCGGTTTTCTCCATAAACAGGTATGCGGTTTACTGATACGAGCTATGCTGCTTCATTATCAGTAGTTGCTCCTTTCTTATTCCTACCTTTGTTCCAGTGCCTGGACATTGCCAGCATTCCCCTGGGATTGTTTCTTCCCTATTCCCCAAGCTGGATATTACCCTGGTAGGCTCTTTTTATTATCACCACTATTTCTTACTGTCAGCGCATACCATCCATGTACTTAGTATTTTGTCTTTTTATTCCTTTAGCTCACTACTGTTTGCGCTTCCTGCTCTGATATTCCATTACCTCACAAATTTATCATTGTAGGTAAGGTATTTATTTCCCTTTTACTTTACTTATTCTACTAGTATAAACTCTTCCATTACTCTTATTCTTTTTCCGCATTCTCTAATCAGATATTGTCCCACTCTATATTCTGTTGTTTTCCGTTGTTCACTGTATTTCTTTTCTTATCACAGATGTCACTTGATAAAGGCGTCCGCCGAAACGTCGACTATATTGACATCAGTTCCGCCAAGATTTACAATAATCTATGTAAAAATTTGTAAAGCACTTGTTGAGTATGTTCATTGATGTAATTTGAGCATGTTCTGCGCCTCTTGTAAATAAATACACTTTATATGCATTATACCTCTTTGGTGTGCAGTGAGTCAATAACCTTAATTATAGTCTGGCGAGACCCGCCCTTCTCACTAGCACCCACCATAACTCTATTCCTGATGGTGTGCGTGACCATTATTGTCACAATCAGGGACCACTGTCTTCAATCTAGTTTGTATGTCAGTCCTTAGACCATCCATGAATGCCCTACAAAACATTCTCTGGGGTTCCATTTGTGTCATGTCAGAATTCTCATCAGCCCAATGGTCTTCCATTTGAAGGAAGAAAGCTTGTACACTTTCTGTGGGTCCCTGGTGGCTTACTCCTGTACTCCCACGTTCGTCCTGTTGTCCCTGACACCAGGTCATGAGGTGTTGCATAAAAGTAACCCCTGATTCCTCAGATCTGGGACCATCTCCCCCTGCTGGCATGTAAGGCTGTAGCGCACCTATCATAATACGGTACATCCCTGGGGTGATATTAGTTCTGCAGATCCCTTAAGTCAAGCCTTTGCTCTATAAAATTTGGTTGGATCTTCCTAAATAACGCCAAAGGGGGGGGACGTCAGGGGGCAGGGGGTTCTCATGGGGGACATCACTCTGGCGGGGGTCCTGGCCCCAGTCATTGGTCTTTTTGGACTCTTGGTCTGGAGCAGGGTTTACCCTCTCCTTGGGGCCAGGATGTTTGTCTGACATCATAGGGGGGGGCCAACAAGTCATAATTTTAAAAATTTGAGTAGGATGAGGGTGCCCACACGCACAACAAGTGCCTTCCAATCAGGATTCGTTGCCACATGTCAAACCACCCTTTTTTGGGCTCTCAAGGTAGGGGTGAGGGGCCCACGCGGGACATATAGGGGGGGTTGGCAAAATTTTAATCCACCCGGGAAGGAAAACATACTCCATCCACACCGGTACTTTCCCTTTAAATGACAATTAAAAAAAAGTCTGTTTTCCCAATGATTATCATAAAATACACTTCAATCACCCTTGTTTCCGCCATCTATCAAATCCAAAGCTCTTTCCCTTCCATGCCTAAGGTCCCAAAATCGTTTCAGCTCTTTGGTTCTTTAGACCCATGTTTACTTCAAGTATTTCCTAAGGTAAAGGTTTATCTATCCCTTGAACCCCTTTTTTTCTTCCCCCGACCCATTTTGCATCCTGTTTGTCTAATGCCTTATGGGGGAAATTTTTTTTTTCCCGCAAGGGAACTTTTCGTTTCCCTATTCCTTCCCCCTTTGGGTTCCTCTTAAGCACAATTATATTCCGTGGGGCTGTATGCCCCTTCCCTTTTCTCCTTATATCGTAACTGCAAAGGTAATACCGGGATCAGGATTAAAGTTCTTAAAACAATTAGAGTTCAAAGTTTTGGACCTTTTCCCATCGCTTTTTTTTTCCCCCACTTATCACACCATAACCCGCCCTTTGGGGATGCAAGGGTTGTAGTTCAATCAGAAGGGTCCGGGACTTATAAACAAAGCTTCGCCAAATTTTCCAACATAAAACTGCACTTAGTTTGCCGTATACCAAGTTTAAGATATATTATAATTTGTACCGTTTTTAGCCATAAAAAATGTAGAAGAGTGAAAAATCAGCGATACCTTTTTTGGTGAGTATTTTGAGGGTGGCTTTCGAGAGAACTAGCCCCTTCTTCAGACAATTTTTTAACAAGAAATGAAAATTCACAGACTTTTATACACAAAAGACATGGACCTTCAAAGGGCCTAGAATTCTTAAAAATAACAAAAACATAATAGAGAAGTCATTTTAAAAAGGGGCAAAAACATAACTAGCTGGAAACTTTTTGAGGCATACGGGGGGGTCAGTAAATTTGGGCTATCTCGCAGCCCTCAGGGGCAATTTGTGGCCCTCACAGTTTACACATGTTTTGACATAAAGTGGGATGAAATTTACCCATTTTGCAGAGTCTGAAATTTTTGCATTAAATTTTAAAACCCCCCCCTTTCTCTCCCCTGCGCTTAAAGTGTCCCATTTAAAAACAAATTTTCAGATCTTCAATACAAAGGTATCTTGGGGAAGTTTGTGCCACTGGAAGATCATTCTGGGTGTTATTAATAGTGAATCTGTGGGGGTTTCTCGCGGCTAGTCCTGCCCCATTTCCCCCACAAAGGCCCCGTGGTGGGCATTGCACACACAGATAGATATTTGGGGGTCGACGAAATACTCAGGTTGGGGGGGAAAATCCCTAAAACCCCCGGTCAAAGATACTCCAGTTACATCCCGGGCACCACGGATCTTTTTACAAACCAATGCCCTCCGGTTTCCCCTTCCTGAGGGGACCATTTTTTGGGAACCCTGGGGGTTTTAGAATCGTTGTAAAACAAACATACCCCAAAACCCCGGGTGGAGTTTCAGCAATGCGGAAAGCAAACCCGAGAAACTAAAACCCCCCTAACAAAACCAGTAACAACCCCGCTCATACAAGGTTTTATACTCACCACAACTATTTTAAATTTGGAAAGAATCTAAAAATCTACCCCGAATGGGAAAATTTAATTGGGGTCCCAAATTTTGTGCCCCTTTTGCAAAAACCCCTTTTTTTTTGAAAAAAAAAAGAACCCCGGGAAAGGGGCGTATTATCCAAATTGCAAACCCCCAAACCCCTGATTTTACCTCCGTTTTTTAAAAACAGGGTAACATTTTATAACACACAAACAATCCATTAAAATACACCAGGGGTTAACAGGGAAATCGAAATTTGTTCTGACAAGACCAGGGCCCGACAAAAACACCCCCCTGGAACTGAGGGCAAAATTCCCCCAATTGGGATTTCAGGGGCCCAAAAATGACGGACAAAACCCAAAAAACCCAAAACGGACCGCCGATCCAAAAGAGGGGCAGTCTAAATTACATAAAAGAAAAACCCAGAAGGGAAAGAAACGGTCCCCCCCAGTTTTTTAAACCCCAAACCTACACTTTTTAACCCAAAGAAAAAAAATTGCCCGGGAAATTTTAAAAACCCGTTTCCCACAAGAGGGGTAAAAAGACCTAAAGACAAATTCCCCCGGGCCCCCCTCCCCTTTCCTTTTTGGCAACCACCAAAACCTTTCGGGGTATAATTTGGGCCGGAGTGCCCGAAGGGCCCCCAAAAGGAAAAATGGGCACCTCACCCTGCCGGGAAGGGAAAAGGTGTAAAACCTCATTTACATCCCCACCCTTTACAGGAAACCCTTTTCCCCCAATTTCCCCAAAAAGGGTGCACAAAATTAAGGGGTAAATTTTCCTGCAGACAAACAAGTGGTTTATCTGATCAAGTGTGTGCAATTTGGGCCCCACCCCAGGCCCTATGTGGGGGAAAATAGGCAGAGAAATCACCCAAACGCAGAAAGCCACAGGGTTTACTATTTTAAAAAAAAAACTGATCTTTAAGTGGGCCCAAAACCTTCTCCAGAGGGTGACCATTGTACCCAAGTTCTGAAAATTATGATTTTAAGGGGACACTTTAAAAACGAGGAGGGAGAAAAAAAGGGGTAGGAATTTTTTAAAAAAATGCAAAATTTTTGACTCTAAAAAATTGGGCTAAATAAATTTTTCCCCAACCCTTTTTGTCAAAAATATGGTGGGGAACGGTATTTGGGCCCCAAATTGCCCCCGAAGGCTGCAGATAAGACGCAATTTACTAACCCCCCGTCAGCCTCACAATTTTCCAGTAGTTGTTTTGACCTTTTGTAAAGACTTCCTACTAATTCATTTTTTTTTTTTTTAAGAATTCTGGGACCCTTTGAAGGTCCATGGGTCTTTTGGTATAAAATCGTGAATTTCAATTTTTATATAACTCTTACTAAAAGGGAGCTAGTTCTCTCGAAAGCCCCACCATCAAAAACTCATTAGCCTGAAAAAGGTACGCCTTTTTTCTTCCTCTTCTAAAAGGTTAAGATGGAATCATCCCTTCCTTTCAGAGCGCAGAAATGGCTCGTTGGGAAACCCTTTTTTCCTTAACTGGCAAATAAATGAACACTCAACATTCACATGATTCCCTACCATCTATCCACCCCCAACTGATGGTTCTTTGTCTATCAAATGGGACCGGACATTACCCAAACCCCTATATGTACTTTCTGGGGGGGTCGGGGATCACACATCAAAGGGGAAGGCACGGGAAAAACCCATCGTAAAAAAAACATCAACTGTTTTTTTTCCCTTTTCCCAAAAGGGTTTTTGTGGGGTTCACGACGGGAGTGTATCCAAATTTCCCGTCCCCCCTGTACGGCGGGAATTTGTTTTCCCGGGCCCACTTTTTAAAAGGGCCCAGCCTGATAGGTTTGCCATTTGGGGGGTGACCCAAACACCCTATCTAAACCCAGTAAGGAAAGTGGAAAAAAATTTAAAAAAGCAGCTGCAGTCGGCTAAAAAAACGCCCGGGAAAATTTTCAAACACAAAAGAAAAATTTAACCTTAACCCAAAAAAAGCAAAGGCCCTGGTGCCCACCCCCCAAAACAAAGAATTTAAACTTTTATTTGCGGGTTTCCCCAACCCTTTTATCCCAATTCTGAAATCCCCATTTTCAAAAGGGTTAAGAAAATGGGGTAACTAGGGGCCTTATCGCTTTTCCCGAAGCAATTTTAACTAGTGCCCTTTCATAAAAAATAGCTTTTCCTTAAAGATGGAAAACCACACACATTGTCCATTTTTTCCCCCTTGAAGAGGGAAAAAACCACACATTGCCCAAATTCAGCACAATTTGGGAATTTTAACTCTAACCCCCCCCCTTCACCCCAGTCCCTGTGAAGATGGTAGGTATAAGGGAAAAAGAAAATCGGGCAGCAGATGTGGGGGGCCATCAGGGGGGGTTAGCAAAACAGAAAAGTAGCTGAGGCGGGGTTTAGCCAGAAGAATCCAGACTCATTTCTAAATTTTTTTGGGTGGGGCGTCATGGCTAAACTAATCTTTTTGCATAAGAAATTTTGGTGTTTTGAAATCCGGCCCGGGATCCATGCTGTTTAAATTTTTGGAAAAAGGTTTGGGGTCTCCCCAAACTTTTTTTGGTGGACAAGCAAGTTCTCCTTGGGGAAAACTAGGGCCCCCCGCGCACAAAAAACACCCCTCAAAATGCCACACTACGGAAAGGGCAGGACAGCTTTTTCCCAGTGCAAAAACCCCGGCAATTTTGCGGTCATAAAAATCCTTTTTGGGTTTTGCCCATTACTCCACCGGATCATCTATATGGGGTGGCAAGTCTGTAAAAAGGTAGTAAACCCACTTGCTGGTTAAAGGTCTGCCCGTCCACCCTGCCTGTTTGTGGTGAGAATTCTCCTTATTGGGCCCTTTGGAAGGAAGCTGCCATCGACGAATCCAGACTTAGGTTGCTGCTGATGGAGCGGGGTACTGACCCTTTCCCCCCCCACCTCCCCACACAGCTGGGGGGCAGTGGGGACTGATTTAAAGAAGAACTCCACGGGCAACCTTTCAGAAGATGGAAGATGGTGCAGTAGGCAGCAGGGCCCAAAGATTTAAATTTGGAAATTTCCCTTTTTAGTATTTAGGGTTTTTCCCTTTCCCCTTTTGGCAAAGGGAAAAAAAGGCTCCTATTTTGGACCGGTTGGAGGGGCCAAAAGGGTGGAGAGGGCCCAAAATCAAACCCCTGGCCCGATGTTGACTATTCAAGGCCCGGGCACTAGCCAGGGGGAAATCAGCATGCAAAGGGGAAATTTTCCCCGCCTCCATCTCCACTGAAAACCCGCCAAAGGTGGGGTCTGGTTTATCTGCTTCGTCTTCCCTCATCTTTCCCTACCTCCCCCCAGCGCTCCGTCCCCCTCCTCTCCTGGCCCTGATAGAAAAACTAAACCCAACCCCAAAACACTGCTTGTGCTTTTTAACTTCCCCCCTTTCTATTTTAAACCCCCCCAGAAACTGGGGTCCCTTCCCCCCGACCAACCCGATTTTTCAGCATCTGGGTTCCCCGGACAGGGAAACAGTGGAATGACATTAAATCATTTCCCCTAGTCCCCCGGGAACTGAAAAATAACCCTGGTCTCCTCAAATGGCCTGAGCAAACGGCAGGGTTCCACGCATGAGCCGCCACTGGGTGACAACAAAATTAAAACAAGGGGGTAATTCCCCGTCCGCTTGGACAACAAAAAAATTTGTTAAAAAAAAAGGGGGCCCTTTTTCTGTTTTTACAGTCAGTCCCCAAAATATATGGGTGGAATTCCCAATGAGTGGAAACAAACGCATATCACCCCCTTTTGCCACTGAAACTCAAGGAGGGGGTGCTGGGTTTCCCAAAAATGGATGAAGGGGAAAGCACAGTTTCCTGGCCATTTTTAGAATGTCTTGCAGATTTGGGGGAAAAACTTGAAAACGGTTTTTACAAGCAAAAACTGAACTCGTGCACCATGCAGGGGGCATTTCCCAGCCCCCCCGGGGCAGCGTGGGAAAACCCTGTTTTTCCCTCCTTGTCCCGCCCCCATGGTTCCGATTTTCCCGTTTTTCGCAGAAAAAAGCCACACATTGATTTTGTGTTTTCATGACGCGGAAACCCCCCCCCCCTGTTTTTACTTTTGCCCCCCAAGCAAAACAAGGGGTAGAACTGCATGACACCCGGGTTTTGGGCCCCGCACTGTGGTTTTTGACGGAGCAAAAACTTAACTTGTGGAGGGTGAGGGGTGGTGAAGGGGGAGGCGGAAATTTCCCCAGGATCAGCAGTTTGACAACGTGGAGGAGAAAGTGGTGTCTCCTGTCCAAGTTGCTGGTGTGGCTGGGCAGGAAGCATATTCACCCAGTGGGCCATAAAGGACATGTACTGTCCCTGACCGTAGTTACAGCTCCACGCGTCCGTGCTGCCGTGCACCTTGGAAGACACTGATAGGCTCAAGGACTGGCCCACCTTCTGTTATACATATCTGTGTAGGGCTGGTACTGCCTTTTTCGAAAATAAATTACGGTTTAGGACTCTCCACCTCGGCTCGGCACAGGCCATTAGTTCTCTGAACGGTGGAGAGTCCTCCACTTGAAAAGGGATGGACTGCAGTACCAACAACTTGGAAAGGAGCACGGTCAGCTTCGCCCCTTAGGATGGTTGGACGCATACTGCTGTCTCTTGGCAATCGCCTCGGTGAACGACTGCTGGTGCCATGAGTGATGATGAGAAGGAGCATCTGGACCAGTAGATGATGGGAAAGAGAAACAGCTCGCTTTAGCAGAGGTGGTGGAGCCTTGACTACCTGAAATGGGAGGCATGCCACTGTGTGCTGCCGCTGTCGCAGGATGGACCACCACATCTGAGACACGTTTCTCCCGAGCCACTGAACGTTGACTCTGCATGTGTTGATGCGGGCCGGGGGTGCTAACGTTTTGCTCCCGGGGCCCTGGGTTCAATTTCTGCCCACAGATTCTACATAATATTTACTATTTTGCCATAGGCAAACTTAAACTCTATCAATTCTCAATATATATTAAGCACTAAAACGTATCTTTTATTATGTATAACACTTAACCTCTATACACACTATTTAAAAACCTGATTTCTAAACCCCTCAATTTATTTCCCTTTCTGTTATTAAGGAATAACTCCTTTTCTATTATCAAGTCTGGTGGGACACCACCTATTAACAGGGGACCTTATATATACAGTGATTTACTAACTCCAATAAGGGATCCAAAACATCCCACTTGGGTAGTCATCCCTAATCTGATGGGCATAAAACATATAAGGTTTCATTGTGAGACCCTCTGCAGCGAGTGACACTTGTAGAAAGAGGTGAGAAATCACAAATTAAAATGTCATGCCTGACCTCCCCAACATGTTTCACCAGCTAACTGGCTTCATTGGGGGATAGAGGTCCGGTCCTTGGTGATCAACACACGGCCGCTAGATGACAACGGTACCTCTGGCCTCACCGAGTCACCCCTGCTACGATGTCCCCTTAATGTGCTGTGACCTGTACCTGCTCCAGGAACATTTGCGCCACTGCCATTTGCCTGTGAAGGGCCTGCCACCTCTCTGTCTGACATACTGTTTGATCAAAAATTTACAATACAACAGACTCTGTTTAATGGAGATGTCTGTATATGATAAATACACACACCCTGTATTTGACTCAAAATTACCCCACAAACAAGAGGAGAAATTAACCTTAGGGTTCAAAATACCCTACACAAATAACCAGATGGAATTCAGGCGTATATAGGGTAGAAAAACACATACCCTGTATTTGAATTAAAATTGCCCAACAGATAAGAGGATAACTTAATCCTTGGGTATAAAATACCCTACAGAAATAACCAGATGGAATTCAGGCGTATATGGGCAGAAATACACACACCCTGTATTTGAATGAAAATTACCCCACAAACAAGAAGTTAAATTAACCTTTGGATATAAAATACCCTACAGAAATAGCCAGATGTAATTCAGGCGTATATGGAGCAGAAATACACACACCCTGTAGTTGACTCCTAATTACTCCACAAACAAAAGGATAAATTAACCCTTGGGTATAAAATACCTTACAGAATGAATGAGATGGAATTCAGGCATGTAAGGGGCACAAATACACACACCCTGGATTTTAGGGGGAATACCCCACAAACTAAAACAAACAAACAAAAAGAAAAACGCTGGTTCAGGAACAGGTGTGTATATGACACACACTTGTGAAGGTGTTTCACCCCAGTAGCTCAAAAAACGGGTTTGTTTTGCACAGAGTGCAATATAGTGCTGCAGCAGATAGATGCTTATTGACAGGAGACACTGTGAAAAGTATGAAAATTTAACATGACATCCGTATTTATAGGGCTGTGACATCACAGAAGCCCGCTGGTTGCTGATTGGCTTCATGTCTGCACATGTCATTGAGGGCGTTCCTTTCTTCCTCCCATAGTTCTCTGCCCCATGTCACGCCATGTGCTCGCAGCCATTTTAGAAAAAAAGACGATTCGTTCCCGCGAAGTACCATAAACTTTGTGCAGAATCAAATTTTTCTTTAAATTCTAAATGAATTCCATCTCTAATAACAGCACATGCTATGGTCCAACTGTCACAAGGGCACCGGAATAGGTGGTGGATCCGCAGGTCACCATGTAGGGTTGTCGTAGACCTATGCCGAGGAGCAGAGTCTAAAAGACCCTCTGTTCTTCACTGGATCCCGCTGCAAGGCCGGATGGACTTCATTGCAGGGAACCCCCAGGTTGCTACCCCAGACCTAGGTCCTAGCAGTGACAACCGATTAACTGGAAGCATAGTACAGGAGGTTGAGTCAAGAACATAGTCCAGGAAGAAGCAACAAGGGCAGGCAGCATACTAGTGAGGTCAGGAACGAGGTCAGCAGAAATTCAGTGGCAGGAAAATCAAGTGTCACGTCAAGAACTCCAGGTATGCGGATCCTCAGGGCCACTGCAAGCGTAGATGGTATAACTCGCGGTGGTATAACTCGCGGTGGTAGCTGAAGTGAAGGACAGGGACAGCAAGTGCTATCATGGATGATAAGACACAGTAGGTTTAGCCGTAAGCGAGATTTGCAGACCCAGGAAAGTAGCGGGCTTGTTACAGCAGCAGATATGCAGCAGGTAAATGGACTGGTGCAGCAGCAGGTATACAACAGCGATACAGCAGCCAGGGGTCAAGCTCTATGTAGTGGACAACAGTGAAGTGACCATTGGCAAATGCAGGAAGTTCCTTAAGTAGCCAGGGGTCACAGGTCACAGAGCAGGAAATTGGGACACTGTCCATTTAAATAGCTGAGTAGTACTACACGAGCCCTAGGGGGTACTCCAGAGCATGCCAGGTAGCTGGAGGAAGCAGCGGAGACAAGTATCTGCTGGTGGGCATCGCTGCCGGCACCGCAGCACAGACAGAAGCCAGGACAGGTGTGTGTGCCAGCAGCAGGGACACCAGAGGATGCCGGCGCAGCGGCTAGGACACGCCATGCCCGTGGCTCCCGCATGGATTGGGACAATATCCCCCCCTCAATATTCCCCTCTGGGCTAACTGGTACCTCAAATACAACCAAGGGTAACCACCTTCTCCTCGGTATCACAGGACTGTCTTCAGAGGAGGTGTTCTTAATGTGCCGGATGACTTCTTGGAATTGGGGAGCAGAAACAGAAACAGTAGGCAGGATTCAGAGATGACTTCACAGTCTGAGGATCTTCTTGTGCAAGGGGCTCCTCAACAGGAAAAACAACAGGCAGAGAATCGCATCAGCGGGACTGCGCCAGGTGGATGGGTTTGAGGCAGCGTGAATGGCATAGCTCAAACCATTGGACAACTTTCAATCCAAGGATGGGCCATGAAACTGGAACCTCAGAAGACCAAGCAGGACTGGAGAAGATAAACTAAGCAGGATGTAGGTGGCGGGAACTTCGAAGTTTCAGTGACACATGCTGGGTACGGAACTGGACAGGCTCCTACAAGATCTTCTCATTGACAAATGAAAAATGCAGGGGCTTCTCCACATGGGAGACAGGCAAGTAGCAGAGACCTGTGGATGAAGTTCTCAAAAAACCGACAGAGCAGGAACATCAAAGGTAGCATCATTCAGGGTCCCCTCCCCAATGAAACCTTGGCACTTGGGTTCCTGAGGCACAGCCGGGCGGACTGGGCAGTTCTTTAAGTACTGTCGGTCACTGACACGGTAAAGGCACAGGTTTAAACTGCATCGACGGGAGCGTTCCTTCATGGAGAAATGAGTACAGCTGACCTCCATGGGTCAAGATTGAGGACACATGGGTGCCTGGTGAGGTAGACTAGGAAACTTCGGTACGGGTACAAGGTACCGAGGATTGCGAGGCCGGGAGGACGTAGACTGCTTGCAAAGTTCTAGTTCCCTTTCAGCAAAGCGGATGTCTATCCAGCTGGCCATAGCGATGAGGTCATCCAGGGTGGTAGGTAGGTCATCCATAGAAGCCCTCGCATAAGGCAGCAACGAAGGCCTCATTGTTCCACGCAAGCTCTCAGGCCAGGGTAAAGAACTTGATGGCATACTGGCCCACTGTGGAGTCACCTTGTTGGAACCAGAGGAAAAATGATTCAGCAGAGGTATTGCATTTGGGTTGCTTGAAGATCTTTCTGAAGGCGCAGAGGAATTCTTGGTGGTCCCCTGTCAGGCTGATGATGAATGCCAACTTGGCACGGCCAGATGGAAACTGGTGAGCCAGGAACCTGAAATGGATCGTACACTAGCTGAGGAATGCGCGACACGTCTAAGGATCTCCAAAATAATGGGCAGGCAGAGGCAGGTGCAGGCTAGGACTGGTCATGGCAGCAGGAAGCAGAGCTACTGCAGGTGGCAGAGCAGGTGTAGGCGCGAGTGCAGACACAACTTCATCCAGATGGGTGGTGATTGTCTGTAGCTTCTGGAAGAGTTGCTTCAGGTGGACGTCATGATGTTTTACTATGCCTACGATGTCTGGCAAGGTAACTCTGGCAGGATCCATATAGTATGTGTGACCCGGGGTAAGCTATACTGTCACTGTTCTTTTCAAGTGTAATTTAGTTTCTTCTCATTGGCCATTAGAGGGCGCCAAAAGTACCAGCACACAGCATGGTTGGTTGTACAGACAGAGGACTAGACAGTCAACCTAGTGTTGTGATGCTAGAAAAAGGGAGGAGCCCAGAGTTGCTGGAACACTGTTGGAGGAGTGGATTCTGGGTAGTTTAGGTCCTATGAGACAGAGTGAAGGACACAGAAGAAGGGAGAGACAGTAAAGACAGAATCCTGTGTGTATGTTGCAGCCATTGCACACTATTGAAGAGAACAGCCAGCAATCACAGCTCAGGAGTGCAGGATATGACTGGTGAACCCTCAGGTATCTGTGAGCTTATTACCCCCCTGTTAGCAGTTAAACTGTGGAATGCCAGGAGCCATTTGCATTGCTGTTACCATTGATTGTTTGATGAATTACTGTATGGAGAATGGACTTGAATAAAGCCTGTTAAACTCCCCTACAGGGGAAAACTGTTACCTTTGATGTGTGCTGTGAAGAGGATAATTACAAGGGCCCAACTCACTGCAAATCCCCCCCAGTTCCCTCAGAATCCTAAAGAACTCTTCATCCCCCACGCTGCAACCCTATCACAGTGGCGTGTGGATAACATTTTGGGGGGCCCGTACGGGGATTTTGAGCGGAATATGAAGTAAAAATAGGGGTGAACACCCTGAAGAGTGAGGGCCCTCATGAAAACCTGAGAGGGGTCTCCGGGGGCCAGACCTGAGCGAGGGACGGAAGATTTCAGCGAGCGGGAAAGGTTATCAGCGTTTTCCCTGCCAGTCATTTCCGGCCACTTTAAACCTGCAAGGGCTGAAGCCAAGCATTAGGGGGATAGCTTACTGCCCAAAATAGCCCAGTCATATCCGCAGCACAGATAATTGTCAGCACAAGGCAGAGGTGCCCTGCAGCAAGTTAACTCAGTCTTTAAAAGGGGCCCGCGCGCACAAAAAGAAAATCCACACAAATTCAGCCATGGATGTGGAGGGGCACATCAATAAACCCTCAGTTAGTCTCTGCTGCAGTTGTCCTATGCAGAACTAGGAAACAGTGCAAGATTTATGAAACTACCAGAGGACCTTTCTCGTGCACTAATCGCCGAATTTTTGACGCCTGAATCGTTTACGGGAAAGGGGGAAAGTAGTGAGGAAGGGGGGACTTTTTTGGTTTCTTCAGAGACAAAATGTTTATTGACGTTTTGCGAGCTGGGGAAACAGAAACGTTCAGGCAACAAAAAAGTGCATGTTTTCCCCAAATTGACAGCACTGAGAAAACTCCCCATCTGATTCTGGAAAATAGAGTCCAGCCTGGGGGTTTCCCGTAAAAGTTTTCAGGATTATTTGTATTATAGCCCAGAGTTTGTTTTTTACACAGACAAAACCCACTACCTATGCCCCTCACTACTGCAAACTAAGGGCAACTGGTCAGAGTGGGGGGGCAGAAATGCAACTTTAATTTCGCTAAAAATATGCCCGGAAAAAAGTTAATGTGAGCGATGTATTGTCTAAAATCCCCCTTAAAACCCAGAAGTTTTTCATGCAACAGTGCTCGGACAAAGTTAGTTTGGAAGCTAGATGGTCCCTTTAGAAGCAGTAAAAAGTCCAGCGAGAAAAATACCACCAATGGGGTTTCCCCATAAAGTGGAAGAGAAAAAAAGGATGGGGACAGCTTCTCCTTTTAAATCCGCAATTTTCCCAAAAGAAGCTATCGAAAGCTCAAAGAAGACAAAGTCTTTTGGAAGAGTGCCCCATACAAACCAATGACTCCCTAGTAAAAAGGGGGAACGGGTTCTCCGCTACAAGCCTTTGTTGGAGAAACGGCCAAAATTACAACTCAATTTCAGAAGGTATACACTCCCGCAAAAAAGGTCCAAACCTGCAGTTGGTATTGCCAAAATTTACCATCGGATGTGTTGGGGGAAAACTTCAGAAGAAATGGGACACTTGGGAGTTGAGAGAACAGTGAACCTTCCTTGAACGTTCTTCGGGCCCATACTCAAAAAGATATTGAACATTAGTGACCAGAGAGTGTGGCTTTTTAAAGGGACAATTCCCAACAAACCGAAAGACCCCAATGGGTAACATTACAACCACTACCCGTTCGAGATGGTGCCATGACTTTCCCCCCTTGGAAATGAAAAAGGAGGATTTTAATAATTTTTGGGGTTTTGGCCATTTAAACCCAATTTTCCCCAAGCCTACGCCCTAAAAAAAATCTGGAAAAACCAGCAAAAAAAAGTTTTTAAATACTTTGCATTAAAGTTTGGATTTCCCCTAAAAAAGGCTGCATATGCCCAAGGAAGAAGTTTGAAAATCAATCTTTGCAATTGGGAAATATTGCAGAATTCAGGGTCCAAACAAAACCTTCCAACTCCAAGGTAAGGAAGGGGGGAACGTTTCAACTTACCCTCTGTCGATGCTAAAGACTCTAAATCTGAAGAAAAAAGAGATTGGAAAAAATCCTTAAAAATTGGTCCATGCTACAACTGCAAAAAGAGTGATGAAAACGGGTTACTCCCCTTTCCCTGTTTTCGGCGACCCCACGATTCCCTATTGACTTATGTTCGATACTCCATGTCAGAGACCTACAAGACTTACCCAAATAGTTCGTGATGAAAGAACGCAGGGAGGGGCATATATTATTGCTTCAAAAGTTGTTATAAAGGGCAGAGCAAAAGTAAACCATTATGACGGGAAATTGTATGGAGCAAATTAACATCAAGTAGCCGTGTGTTAGTCAAACCTTACAAGAAAAAAGGTGGACGGGGGGGAAAACTTCGTTATACGGGGAAGACGATCATGCGTAGTCAAAAGGAAGAGTCGACAGCCCTTTTAGAGTTTAAAACCCTGAAACAGGGGAAACAAGACAAGACTCTTGCATCGGAACCTGTTGTACCTTGTGATACCTCCCACCAGAGAGACCAACCCTTTTGAAGCAACACCCCAAAAAGAGTCAAAAAGACACAAACTAAAGTATTTCCTCTTGTAGAAAATGAACCAAAGTCAGATGAGGAAGATCACAACTATATTCTTCTTTTGCCAGTAGAAAATAGTGACTTTAAAACCTGAAGCTGTAGAATTTGTGCCAAAGGAGTTATCTGATGAATTAAAAAACAGAAAGTACAAAAAAACCCCGTTTAACAGATTCAAAATTTCCCGAAATAGTGAACCGTTGTTTGGGAGGAATGTTTATTCAATTACAGCTGAACAGAGGATAAAACCGATAGATCCCGAACTTGAAATCTCAGAACTGATAACCCAAAAAATCGAAGAAGTCAAGCAGAAAAGGGTTTCCCCAAAGAAAAAAGAAGACCCTGATTGGGGCTTATGACCTTTGGGAGAAACCCCGGTGCGGTACCAAAACTGTTAGTTAACCAGGATTATTTTCCCGCAGATCATAAGACACCGAAAGTACTTTCCACCACCAGTTTGGAAAGACCACAAAAAGGGTTTTAAAAAATGTTTAATGGATGAAAAGTAAAAGTTTTTTACTAGTTGATAGGGTTGGCGGTTTAAAATGGTGGAAAATTTTCCAGCAGAAAATATAAATGTTTAAATTTTTACTTGAAAATTTTTTTGTTGTTTGCTCTTCCTCTTTTCTTTTTTTCAGGGGAAGTCAACAAGTACAAGAGTAGTTAGGGGTGTTTTTTTTAATTTCATTGTTCTTTTATTATTGTAAAAAATTAGCTGTACCTCTCTTTAAAATAGAGGCAGGCTAGAAAATTTGAGGGGGCCCCAAAAGTACCAGCAAAACATGGTCGGTCAGCACAGAGGGACTAGAAAGTCAAACCTAGTGTTGTGATGCGAAAAAAAGGGGGGGGAAAAGAAGTTGTGGAAAAACTTTGGAGGAGGGGGATTCTGGGTAGTTTAGGTCCCATGAGACAGAGTGAAGGAACAGAAGAAGGGAGAGAAGTAAAGACGAAACCGGTGTATGTTTCAGCCATTGCACACTATTGAAGGAACAGCCCAATCACAGCTCAGGAGTGCAGGGTATGAGGTGAACCCCCAGGTTCTGTGAGTTTTACACCCCCGTTAGCATTTAAAAATGTTTTGGGAAAGCCAGGACCATTGCATTGCTGTTTCATTGATGTTTTTGAAGTTCCCGTTGGAGAAAAGAACTTGAAATAAAGCCCTTTTAAACGCCCTACAGTGGAAAAGTTACCTTTGTTTTGTGTTTTGAAAAGGGAAAAATTCAAGGGCCCAAACTCCTGCACCCCCCCCCCCCAAATTCCCCCAGAATCCTAAAGAAACTCTTATACCCCACGCTCAACCCCACACGTGGGTGTGGGGTAACATTTGGGAAGTTTTGAGTCAAATTCTTAGGAAAAAGAATGACAAGTATGGGATCCATGGGCCACTGTAGCATGGAAGCAGTGGGGGGCCATTTCAGGGGCCTTTTTTAGGTGAGTGTAACAGGAGGCACCAGAGGAGCCCCCCACACGGGGGCATTGCCATCCTGGGGCCGAACATGGATCGTGACATCAAGCAGAAGGAACGTGCAGAAATTGCAGATTAGTATGGAAAGGACAACAGTAACTGGGCACAAGTAACTGGGTAAAGTATCCTTAAAAAGTTCCCGTAAGTGTCGACTGAGGGAAACCTTTGGAAGAAAAAGGGACCCGGGCCTTTAAATGAAAGGGAACAGCATGTGTGCCCCTGGAGGCTGAACAGAGGAAGTACTGGCAGAGCCTGCAGCAGTAGATGAAGTCCTCTTTGAAAGTGTTTTACTTGTTCCAGCAGTAATGTTCCTAGAATTGCCGTACTGAAGCTATAAATGCCTAGATTCATACTGTTCTAGTGCACCCCACCTCCTGCATGCCACCTGAAGTTAGGCACATTACAAAGTGCTGCAAGCGCTCTGTAATGCGCCTGATATTGGCGTGCGGGAGGCTTTTTACTATTGTGAACCGGTCTGCGCCTGATGTCAGGCTGAAAATACGCAAAACTTCTGATGCAGCCCCGTTCATAACAGCCACCCTAAGTGAATAAACTCAGTACTAAATAGACCATCACGTCGCATACTTTTAGACTCATTTGTAACAAGGTCAGTGCCACAGGACTGTAGGATTCCAATAAGTACACCCCTTAAGTGAAAATGGACAAAGTGTCAATATTTTGTGTGGTCACCATTATTTTCCAGCACTGCTTTATCTCTCTTGGGCATGGAGTTCACTAGAGCTTCACAGAAATCCTCTTCCACTCCTCCATGACGACATCATGGAGCTGGTGGATGTTAGAGACCTTGCACTCCTCCACCTTCCGTTTGAGGATGCCCCACAGATGCTCAATAGGTTTAGGTGTAGAGAAATGCTTGGACAGTTCAGCACCTTTATCATCATTTTCCTTAGCAAGGCAGTGGTCCTCTTGAACGTGTGTTTGGGGTCATAATCATGTTGGAATACTTCTCTGTGGCCCAGTTTCTGGAGGAAGGGGATCATGCTCTGCTTCAGTACACAAGTACATGTTGGCATTCATGGTTCCCTTAACGAACTGTAGCTCCCCACTGCCGTCAGCCCCAAACCTTGACACTCCCACCACCATGCTTGACTTAAGGCAAGACACACTTGTCTTTGTACTGCTCCCCTGGTTGCCGCCACACATGATTGACACCATCTGAACCAAATAAGTTTATCATGGTCTCATCAGACCACAGGACATGGTTCCAGTAATCCATGTCCTTACTCTGCTTGTACTCACTTTTGTTGCCAGTGGTAAAGACTTTGATGGCTGTGTGTTGAGTTATTTTAAGGGCACATCAAATTTACACTGTTATATAAGTTGTACACTGAATAGTTTACATTGTATCAAAGTTTTGTCCCATGAAAAGATATACAATATTTACAAAACTGTGAGGGATAAACTCACTTTTGAGAGGTTCTGTAATTGTGCCTGCATATGATACTGGAGAGGGAGGCTGCTAAGAGTGATAAACCTATCCAGTTCACTGCACAGTCATGTAATCCCAGGTCTGCCCAGTACCATTACTCTGCATGCTGGCTGTTAAAAGAAAACTTTCAACAGAAAGCAGTATTTTTGTTAAAATCAATATTCCTGGAAAACTATTTTTTTCTTAGGATTCTTTGCAATATTTAGATTTTTTTATTTCGGCAATCCAACACAATTGGAAATTACATGTAAAGTGTTCTCTCTTTCTAGTTGTAAATACAACTCCTGAATTGCAGGGCAGACTGATCTCGCTTTACAGTTGGTTCTGCTTATCTCTATGCAGTCTCATTACAAATAGTTGGTAATGACATAATGATCCCTCTATTGTTCTCTGGACAAGGATAGATAAACTTAGACTAGACCACGTGGAAATGAAAATAGTAATACATGAAATGATAATGGTGTAATCTCTTTCTGCACTGGGGAGGGGGCTTATTTATCTTTATCCGGTCCAGCTGATAACACTTCCACCTCTCAGGCCATAACCAGCTATAACCCTTTCAACCACCCTGACGTGGGTACGTCGCCGCCCGCCTGCACTGTTTAACCCTTTAGACGCCACGGCAAAGATGGCCGCGGTGTCTAAATGAATGAAGAGTGGTGCTGCGCACCATTCTTCAGTCCATTCGGCACATCAGCGAAAAGATCGCTGAGTCCCGATGGGCTAAAATGGCAGCTGGGAGTCTTGTGAAGGCTCCCATTGCTGCCATGTTCTCGTTTGCCCCACTTCCGGCCAGAAACAGGAAGTGGGGAAAACGCCATCTTGGTACAGCCTAATGCATTGTCTAAGCAATGTATTAGGCTGTATTAACGATCGCGCCCCCTAGTGGTGACGTGCCATAGGGGGACTCAATGTTAAAGTAAAAAAAAGTTTTAAAGTTTTTAGTGTAAAAAAAAAAGTATTAAAAGTTCAAATTACCCTTTTCCCCATTTTACAAATAAAAACAATAAAATAATAAAAAAGTTACACATATTTGGTATCGCCACGTCCGATCTATAAAAATATAACATCATTTATCCCGTACGCTGAACATCGTAGAAGAAAAAAAAATTCCAAATGCAAAATTGCGTTTTTTGGGTCATTTCACATCCTATAAAAATTGAAATAAAAGTGATCAAAAAGTTGCATGCATTCCAAACTGCTAGCAATAAAAAGTACACTTCAGCCCGCAAAAAATGCCGCCTCACTGACGTCTGTAGGTGTTAGTACAAAGAAGTTACTGGTCGCACAAAATGGCGCTGCGCCGCAAATTTCAAATATAAAAATGTTTGGAATTTGTTTACATCACCAAAGCATAACGGAAACCCTACATGTTTGGTATTGCCGGATGCGTATCAACTTGTAGAATGCAGATAACACATAATTTTACTGAAGATTGAACGCCGCAAAAACAAAACAAAACTTTTCACATTTTGCCCCACTTAGAATTTTTTTGCCGTTCCCCAGTATATTCTATAATAATATAAATAACACCACTGGATAGTACATCTTGTCCCGCACAAAAAAAACAAAAAAACCCTAATATGTATATGTAGGTGGAAAAATAAAAATGTTATGGCTTTTGGAAGATTATGAGGAAAAAAATGAAGAGTCATTTTTTTTTTTTGTTTGTGTTAAAGGGTTAAAGAAGAACTATCAAGCAATCCTCCCTGCTGTGCTATCAAAGCTCATGGAGAGGAAATCACAGAGATAAACCAGGAAGTCATGTACATAGGGTAACTTTAAAAATGACACAAAAAAACAACTACCCAATAATATGTAGAAAAAGAGCATTGATTAATACAGCTAAGAATTGCAAGCATATGTGATAAGGGCAGCACTTAAGATGATGATGAATTACACAACACTAGTATATTACTTTATATTACAAATGTAGCTTTTAATTTAATGGTGATAGCTCAGATTTCTGTGTTATCTGATCTTAGATTATAACAAAAGCATTTGAAAAGCACTGAAAAGGCTGAGATAATGTTCTGTGCTGTAATACCATTTTGCATTTTCAGCTAGGTTTAATTTTGCTACATCTGCATATCTTGTCCACTTTAGGAATTTTGAGAAAGTCTATGTTTTCCAAGAATTACTTTTGATACAGCTTTATGAACATCTTTATTTCTCAAACTATAAATTATTGGATTTAACATAGGTGTAATGATCCCGTAAAGAACAGGAACGATACGGTCTTGGTCAAGAGAATAAGTAGATGTAGGTCGAATATATGTGAATACAATGGTTCCATAGTAAAGAATGACCACTACCAGATGTGAGGCGCACGTTGAAAAGGCTTTCCATCTTCCTATTACTGTCCTAATTTTCAGAATTGATTTAACAATAAAAATGTATGACAATATAGTTAACATAAAAGATCCCAAAATCACTGACCCCCCTGCAGTGTATACCACAACTTCATTGATAGTAGTATCAGCACAGGATAGTGCAAGAAGTGGTGGGATGTCCGAAAAATGGTAGGACTAGACCGAAAAAAGGAACCTGAAATGAAGAGTGTGCGAAAGGGGAATTCAAAAGGGCCCAATAACCAACAACTGCAGCAATATAGTCCCCTTTTCCAACCATAATTTTCGCTGAAAGCGCATGACATCAAATAGCAACATAACGATCACCAGCCATAACAGCAAGTAGGACACATTCAATGCCCCCAAAAGATAAAAAAGAATAATGTGAAACAAAAACCAAAAAAGGAGAATGTTTCATTTTGAAAAAAAAGTCCGGAAAAGTTTGGGAAACTGGAGTTGTATCAATGTCCCCAATGAAGATTACAAAAAAAAAAGTACATGGAGAGTAAAAGGGCTAAGATAGGTTAAGTCTGACCATCAGAGAATTTCCTAAAATTGTTGTTACATAAACTACTAAAAAGAACACAAATAGGATTAATTCACTTTCAGCATTGTCAGTAAGTCCGAGCAGGATAAATTCATTGACCCACGTGGTCTGATTGTTTGCAATGCATCTGTGAGTATTCCTGCTGGAAATGAAAATGTATAATTTTCTGACTCTCGTTTGATATTACCTTGCAAATCAAATATCAGACAGCAGGTAAAACTTCAGTAGTTAAAATCTTAGTAATTTATTTTCAGTAGTACAAGCAATTAACAGTGAAACATAATGCAGCAGGTCACACTCACTAGGTAAGGATTATGTTCTTGTGTGTCATTTTCTGTTTTCTATAAAGCAGTGATATTCTATACATGCCAATAATTCAGCGGTTATGAGCCATATGTGTTTTGGATCAGTGTAACACCATACACATACATGAACATACTATTTACCTAATAGAAAAGAAAAACAGTCTAAAAGTAAATATATAAATTGTGTTTATTAGTCTTACAGATCACTGCAATTTTACCTGCTATAATGTACTGTGCCATATGCTATGAAGTGACAGCAATGCAACTGCAATGTATGAGGCAGCATATTTATAGGCATCTGTGTTTTCCTGTGTGGGGATTACCTTTGTGAAGTTCCACATTAAAGCTTCTGCTTCATCGATATTCTGATGCATGAATTCATTATTAAATAGTTTGCTTAAAAATTAAATAAAAAGAATCTAAAACTCATTAATGGTTTTAAACAGTTTTAAACTAAATGCATGTTTTATATAACAGTACAGAGCATTAAACCTCTGGCTGGCCTCTTTCATATACACTTGTGGACAAAATTGTTGGTACCCTTCCATTAACCCCTTAAGGACCTTGTCTTTTTTTTTGGTTGACATGTTCGTTTTTCCCTTCCCGTCTTCCAAGGGCCGTAACTTTTTAAAATCTTCACCTACCCAGACATATGGGGGCTTTTATTTTGTGGGACAAGATTTACTTTCTAATGATGTTATTCACTATACTTAGAGATGGGCGAATTGATTCTAACGAAGTGGAATTCGTTTAGAATTTCGAAAACTTCGGTTCTGAAAAAAAGTGAAATTTGGGGACTTTGGGTGAACGAAGTGTCTTTTGTTGAAAAATGGCTGCGAGCACATGGCGCTACATGGGGGGAAAAACACTCTGGGAGGGAAGAAAAGGGGATAGGCCCCGCATGAAAGTGCAAGGGAAAAAAATTAGGACCGGCGGGATTTTGTGACGTCACCGCACTATATATCCGGGCCCCGACCCCCTGGGGGATCATACCACTTCCCCCACTGTTTTCCCCCCCCCTTTATCAGTGAAGGTTTCTGCCGGGGTTTATTGTTATGAAAAAACCGATTTTTTAACAGCGATTTTTTTGGGGTGTCCCCCAGCCCTTTTCTCAGAGGGGCGCTTCCTTTAAAGTTCTATTTTTGATTTTTTGGTGTATTTGGGTCTGAAGTCCAGTGTTTTTTGTTTTAATTTCTATTGCTCACAGCACATTTAATATCCAAGGGAATCTAAGCCAGTTCCTTTGTATTCATTAAAAAAACAAACGTTTTTTTTTAAAACAAATTTCCCTTCATTTTTGGCTGCTCAATTCTTTTTCGCAAATTTAAAATCCAGGGTTTAATTTTAAAGGGTTTTTCGCGCTGTTTTGCCCCCAAGAAACCCCTTTTTTCCCCCGCCAAAAAAAATAAAATTTTCCTGTAGATAATTCACAAGCGAAGGTTAATTTTCAAAATTTTTTTTCTTTTTTTTTGGGTAGCGTTGAAAAAACGCAATTGTTTAACACGCTACAAAAACTAGTAAGTTTTTCCCCTTTTCCCAAATTTTTTGCGCAAATTTTAAACCAAGGGTTTTAATTTTAAAAGGTTTTTCTGCTGCTGTTTTAACTCCAAGAAACCGTCTTTTCAAACCCCCAAAAAATACAATTTTCCTGTAGCATAAAAACACCAAAAAAGAAAGGGGTTTAAATTTCAATTTTTTTTTTCTTGTGTAGGTAAAAACACGCAATTGTTTAAAAAACGCTACAAAGGGAAATGTTTCCCGGGTGCTCAATTTTTTTGCGCAATTTTTCTTCCAGGGGTTAATTTTAAACGTTGTTTTGTGCTGTTTGGGGACAAAAATAGACCGTCTTTTTCCCCCGCCAAAAAATAAAAAATTTTTCCCGTAGCATAATTCACAACGAAGGGGTTTAAATTTCAATTTTTTCTCTTTTTGTGTAGGAAAAAAACACCAATTGTAAAAACGCTAAAACAGTATTTTCCCCGGGTGCTCCAAATTTTTTTGCGCCAAATTTTCATCCAGGGGGTTAAATTTAAACGTTGTTTTTGGGTGCTTTTTTTTTTTGACTCCAAAAAACCGTCCTTTTTTTACCCCCAAAAAAAAATTTTCCTGTAGCATAATTTACAAGCGAAGGGTTTAAATTTCAATTTTTTCTCTTTTTGTGTAGCGTGAAAAAAAAAACCCCGGGAATTGTAACACGCTACAAAGCTATTAAATTTCCCGGGTTCTCAAATTTTTTTGGGGGCCCAAATTTTTTCCAGGGGTTAATTAAGCGTTGTTCTGCTGCTGTTGTACCCAAAAACCGTCTTTTTTACCGCCAAAAAATACAATTTTCCCCGTAGCATAATTCCAAAAGAAGGTTAAAATTCAATTTTTTTTTCTTTTTGTGTCGAGAAAACAAAGCAAAATTTTAACACGTACCCAAGCAATTTGTTTCCCGGCGCTCAATTCTTTTGCGGGAATTTTAAAACCAGGGGGTTTAATTTAAAAATTGTTTTTTTTTGCTGGTTTTACTCCAAAAAAAAACCATCTTTTTTACCGCCAAAAAAAAACAATTTTTCCAAAAGCATAATTCACAAAAAGAAGGTTTAAATTTCAATTTTTTTTCTTGTTGTGTAGCCCTGAAAAATCAAATTTTAACACGCTACAAAGGGTAGTAGTTTTTCCCCGGGTGCTCCCAAATTTTTTTGCGCAATTTACATCCAGGAGGTTTAAATTTGCAAATTTTCTGCTTTCTGTTGTGACTTTCCCAAAAAAACCGTCTTTTTTACCCCAAAAAATACCCAATTTTTTCCCGTAGAAAAATTCACAAATGAAGGTTAATTACAATTTTAAACCCCTTGTTGTTTTAAACGTTTGAAAAAACCCCAATTTTAACACCTACAAAACAAAAAGTTTCCGGGGTGCTTTAATTTTTGCGCCCAAAAAAATCCGGGGTTAAAATTTAAACGTTGTTTTTTTGTGCTGTTTTTGACTCCAAGAAACCGTCTTTTTCCCGCCAAAAAATACAATTTTCCCCCGTAGCATAATTCCCCAAAAAAAGAAAAGTTAATTACAATTTTTTTTCCTTGTTGTGTTGCGTAGAAAACACGAATTTTTAAACTCTACAAAAACAAGGGATTTTTCCGGGGGTGCTCAATTCTTTTGCGCAATTTTTCAATTTCCCGGGTTTTAAATTAAAACGTTGTTTTTTGCTGCTGTTGTGACTAAAAAAAACCGTCTTTTTCCCCCCCAAAAAAATAAAATTTTCCCCTTTTGCATAATTCAAAAAGCGAAGGGTTTTTTTTCAATTTTTTCTCTTGTTGTGTAGCGAGAAAAAACGCAATTGTAACACGCTACAAAAACTAGTAGTTTCCCGGGTGCCCCAATTCTTTTTCGCAAATTTTCATCCCGGGGTTTAAATTTAAACGTTGTTCTGCTGCTGTTGTGACTCCAAAAACCGTCTTTTTTACCGCCAAAAAATAAAAAATTTTTCCCGTAGCAAAATTCCCCCGCGAAAGGGTTTAAATTTCAATTTTTTCTCTTGTTGGTAGCGTAGAAAACACGCAATTTTAAACCTAAAAGCTTTGTAGTTTCCGGCTGTAATTCTTTTGGCAATTTACATCCGGGGGTTAAATTTAAACGTTGTTTGCTGCTGTTTGTGCTCCAAGAAAACCCCTTTTTCCCGCCAAAAAAAACAATTTTTCCCTTTGATTTAATTTACAAATGAAAGGGTTTAATTTCAATTTTTTTCTTGTTTTGTAAACCCTTGAAAAAAAACGCAAATTTTTAAACGCTACAAAGCTAGTATTTCCCGGGGCTCAATTCTTTTGCGCAAAATTTAAAATTTCCCGGGGTTAATTAAGCGTTGTTTTTGTGCGTTTGTTTACTCCCAAAAAACCAAACTTTTTTACCCCAAAAAATACAAATTTTTCCCATAGATAATTTACAAACGAAGGTTAATTACAATTTTTTTTTCTTGGGTTTTTTAGCGTAAAAACATGCAATTGGGAACACCTTTCAAAGCTATTTGTTTCCGGGTGCTCAATTCTTTTGCGAATTTACATCCAGGGGTTAATTAAAACATTGTTCTGCTGCTGTTTGAAATTTCCCAAAAAAACCGTCTTTTTCACCGCCCCAAAAAAAACAAATTTTTTTTCCCGTAGCAAAAATTTACAAAAAGAAGGTTAATTACAATTTTATCTTTTTGTTGGTAGGTAGAAAACACGGGAATTTTAACAAAGCTACAAAGCTAGTTTGTTTTTCCCGGGTGCTCAATTCTTTTTCGCCAATTTTCCCTCCAGGGGGTTTAAATTAACGTTGTTTTTGTGCTGTTTTTGGGTCCAAAAAACCATCTTTTTCCCCCGGGCCAAAAAAAACAATTTTCCCGTTTGGGATAATTCAAAATTTTTAAGGTTAATTTTCAATTTTTTTTCTCTTGTTGGTAGCGTAGAAAACCGCAATTGTAACACGCTACAAAGCTAGTAGTTTCCCCGGGTGCTCAAATTTTTTTGGGAATTTTTCATCCCGGGGTTAAATTTAAACGTTTTTTTTTTGTCTGTTTGACTCCAAGAAACCGTCTTTTTCAACCCCCAAAAAATACAAATTTTCCTGTAGAAAAAAATTTACAAACGAAGGTTTAATTAAAAAATTTTTTTTTTTTTTTTTTTTTTTTTGTTTTGTAGGTAGAAAACACGCAATTGTAACACGGGGACCAAAAATAGTTTGTTTTCCCGGGTTCTCAATTCTTTTGCGCAATTTACCCTCCGGGGTTAATTAAAACGTTTTCTGTGCTGTTGTGAATCCCAAAAACCGTCTTTTTCAAACCCCCAAAAATAAATTTTCCTTAGGGATAATTCACCCAAACGATGGGGTTTAAATTTCAATTTTTTCCTTGTTGCGGTTTCGTAAAAAAACACCAAAATTTTAACCAAACCCAAAAAAGCTAGTAGTTTCCGGCTGCTCAATTTTTTTTGCCAATTTACATCCAGGGGTTAATTAAAGCGTTTTTTCCCGCTGCTGTTGGTGAAACCCCCCCCCAAAAAAACCCCGTCTTTTTTACCGCCCAAAAAAAAAAAATTTTCTGAACATAATTCACAAAACGAAGGTTAATTACAATTTTTTTTCTTTTTTGGTAGCGAAAAAACACGCAATTTTAACACGCTACAAAAACAGTAGTTTCCGGCTCCAATTCTTTTGGGAATTTACATCCAAAGGGGTTTTAAATTTAAGGGTTTTTTCGCTGCTGTTTTGACTCCAAGAAACCGGCTTTTTCACCGCCAAAAAAAAACAATTTTCCTGTAGCATAAATTTACAAATGAAGGTTAATTACAATTTTTTTTTTGTTGGGGTAGCTTTGAAAACACGCAATTGTAACACCACAAATTTGTAGTTTTCCCGGGTGCTCAAAATTTTTTTGCGCAATTTACACCAGGGGGTTTTTTTAAACGTTTTTTTTTGGGGCTGTTTTGACCCAAGAAACCCTCTTTTTCAACCCCCAAAAAAAAAACAATTTTTTCCCATAAACATAATTTTACAAAAGAAGGTTAAATTTCAATTTTTTTTCTTTTTTGTTTTAGGTAGAAAACATGCAATTTTAAACACGCTACAAAACTAGTAGTTTCCCCGGTTTCTCAATTCTTTTGGCCAAATTTTCAAACCAGGAGTTTAAATTTAAACATTTTTTCTTGGGTGTTTTTGACTCCAAGAAACCGTCTTTTTCAAAACCCCCAAAAAATTAAAAATTTTTTGTAGCATAATTCACAAAGAAGGTTAATTACAAAAATTTTAAACTTTTGTGTAGCGTAGAAAAAAAACCAATTTTTTAACCGCTACAAAGTGGTAGTTTTTCCGGCTGCTCAATTCTTTTGCGAAATTTTCATTTCCCGGGGGGGAATTAAGCGTTGTTTTTTTGCTGTTGTGACCCAAGAAACCATCTTTTTCACCGCCAAAAAATACAATTTTTTTTCCCCCCCCTTTTTTTTTTTGCATAATTCACAAACGAAGGTTAATTTCAATTTTTTCTCTTGTTGTGTAGGTAAAAACATGCAAATTTTAAACCGCTACAAACAAAATAGTTTCCTGCGCCCCAATTCTTTTTTTCGCAATTTACATCCAGGGGTTTAAAAAAGGGTTGTTTTTGCTGCTTTTGTGACTCCAAAAAAAACCTCTTTTTCACCGCCCAAAAAAAAACAAAATTTTCTGTGCATAATTTACAACGAAGGTTAATTACAATTTTTTTCCTTGTTGTGTAGCGGAGAAAACACCAATTGTAAAACGCTACAAAACTAGTAGTTTCCGGCTGCTCAATTTTTTACATCCAGGGCTTAAAGGGGTTGTTCATTAATAGCTTTTACCTCTGTCTGGAATGGGGGTTGAATTGAGGGGGGTGCTAGCTTCTCTGCCCCTTCCCCCCTCCCTCTTCCCCCCCCCCCCTCAGCACACAGGCACAAACCGCCCTAACTTGTATCCAGCGGGGGGATTGCTGCCGGGAAAAAAACCCTGTGTGTCCCCTTCCCCCCTGAGGGGCATGTTTGCTAATGGGAAAAACAGAGGGGGGCGAAAAGTGTTCCTATACCCTCTGCTTACTTAAAAAACCCTCCAAAACCCCAGCAACAACAAACAAACCCTCTCAGAAAAAGGGGCAGGGAAGCTGCAAAATGTTACCCCGGTTTGTGTCCCAAGTACAGCACAGCATGAACTTTTTTAAACCAATCTGTATAGTATTTATTTTATTTAACAGCTCCACAGGACATAAATGATTATAGTAAAAACGGGGGCACTGCTGTCACATCTATTGATCAGCCTAATCTCTGCTAAAACTGTGAAGAAGCAGGGGGAAGCAGGCACACACGGGGTTTTAATCCAGGCAGCACGGACATAGAACCCAGAGCCCCTCCCCCCCCCCCACACTACAGAAGCATTCTGTGCCGGAGGGGCTCTCTGCCTGACCGTTTTTAAAAGGTTTATGAGCCCATTCAGACCTACAGCCAGAAGAAAAGGGAAAACAACGGTCATTTGCAAAGAAATTTTAAAGAACCTGATGCCTCCTATAAACAGGCTACTCAAAATCAGTAGGACTTTTGGGGAATGAACATAAAATTGCAAAGCTGTTTTTTTTTTAAAGATTTTTTTAAAAATTAAAACCCAATCTTTGTAGCGAGAAAACCCCCTTTTTAAAATTAAAAGGCGTTGTTCCCCTTTTTACTCAGAAAAAGAAACTTTGTTTTTCCCGCCACAAAAAAAAATTCTGGGGGCATAATTCATATCCAAAGGGTTTTAAAAAAAACCCTGTTTTGTTTTTTTATTTTAGTAAAAAACACAGAGTTTTTAAACAGCACAAAACAAGTCAATTTTTCCCTGCCCTTTTGGGGAGCGCAATTTATACCCAAAGGGGTTTTAACCCAAGCTTAGGGGGTTTCATTTGGGTCAAATACGGGTGTGTATTTAAATCATTTTACAAAATATCTTCACCCAGTTCTGAAAACTTTTTGGGAACAAACATTTTCCCAGCCAGAGAGGGGGGCAGGTTTCTTCCCCTGCGGGGCAAGGGGCACAAACACCCCCACCCAAAGGTCCCCGCACAGAAAGGGGAAGGGCCGCAGCAGGGCCCACTCTTTGGGGGCCCCCAACTGCCCTGTCATCTAGGGGCCCCTTTGGTTTGTTCAGCAACCCAAGGGGTTCTTTTTTGGGTTTTATTTAAGGTCATCCCCTTCCCCCCAGATGCCCAATCTGAAAACCCCCAGCAAAAAATTCGGGGGGGGAACGCCCAAACACAACCCTTTTAGTTGGCATGGCCGGGAGCGGGTCAGCGCCCCCCCCACCTGTTTTCCCAAACCCGCCTCTGTCCATCCGGTTCCCTCAGCCAGAAAATCTACTATTTTTCTGGGCTAAACGCCACTATAAACGAAGGGAACAATTTGAGGGGGGCATCAGCAGCCCTTGGGCCAGCAAAAGAAAGGGGGCCAAAAACCCCCGGCTTTTTGCAGTGGGGGCGGAAAAAAGTTAAATTTGGGAAGGGGCCATGGGAGGGTCAGTTGTGAGGGGTCAGCCCCCTTCCCTCCCAAAGACCGGTGAAGGGGGGGACAGCGTGACGAGAAACCCAAATAGTTTAATGATTAGCCGACCGCATTTTGGGGACCGGGGTGGGGCAAGGGCTTCATCATCGCCCAGGAGAAGGGGGCGCCCAGTTTTCCCGCGTCAGGCAGGGGGTACACCCCACAAGGGGTTCGTGGGGCCCCCGTGAGTCAGCGGGGATGGGCAGATTGTGAGGCCCTGGACCAAGCGGCCACGGGGTGAAAAAACCCGCTTGGGCGGGTTTCCAACAAAGTAGCGGCACAGGGGCTCAGCGAGGCACGGGGGCAGTAGTCACTAAATGGAGCGTTGGCGGAAAAAATCCAAACCCCCCGGGCGGTGGGGGCTTTTTTTGCTAAAAACCCGGGAGGAGCCAAATAGGGTAAATGAAAGGAATCTGAAAGCGAAAGTGAAGCGTGACAGGGAGCTAAGTTTGGCACCTTTGGCCCTGCGCAACACATGCAGCGTCCCCACCCTGGCCTGGGAGAAACGTGGGCTCAGATGGGGTGGTCCACCCCTCCCGGGCCACAGCAACAGAGCACACAGCGCCCAGTGGGAAACCATGCCATTGAAAGCCATAAAGGGCCCCACCACCTCTGAGGGGGAAGGGGGGCTTTTTTTCTCTTACTTTCATCTCCGGCCCCAAAGGCCCCTTTCCTCCCCCGCTACTCATGGAGCCCAGCAGTCTTCACCCCGAGGGGTTTTGCAAAAAAGGACAACAGTATTTTGCCCAAACCCAACCTAAGGGGGCAGCAGCCCCCCGGGTGCCCCTTGCCCAAAGTTTTTGGTACGGGGCGGGTCCCCCCTTTTTTCCAAAAGTGGACTCTGCCCCATTCAAGAACAAATGGCGGGGGCCGAGCCTAGGAGAGTTCAAACCCTAATTTTTTTTCCCAAAAAGGCACCCCAAAGCACTTCATAAATATGTAGAACAGAAGGTGGGCCAGCCCCTTAAAGGGTTTAAATGGTTTTTTCCAAGGTGCACGGCAGGGGCGGGACGTCGGGAAAGCTGAAAACCCCCCTTTCATGGCCTTTACATGCCCTTTTAATTTAAGTCCCCAAAACGGGGGTTGGGGGAATTTTTTCTTTTCCCGGCCCCCAGGCACCCCAACCCAATTTTGGAAAAGGAAACCCGCTTTCCTCCTCCACTTTGGGTCAAACTGAGTCTTCCTGCCCCAAATTTGTCCGCCCCCTCCTCCTCCACACCACCACCATCTAAACCCCTCCTCAAGTCCCTGTTTCCATCATGCCAAAATTTTTTTAGGGCACAGCGGTGTCACCAGTTCTAAAACCCGGGTTTGCCTCAGCGAACGAAAGTCACACAGGGGAGAACTGCTCCGCGTCATGAGCAAAAATCGATGTGGGTTTTTCGTCCCCGCCCAATTTCAAATGGGAACCATGGGGACACAATGGAAGGAACGGTTTTTCCGTGCTGCCCCGGGGGGGGGGGAAAGGCCAGGGCGCCCTGGGGGCGCACGTGTTCAATCTGGTTGGGGAAAAGGTTCCTGAAGTTTTCCACCGTCTTCATCAAAACTGAAAAGGCCAGGAAACTGTGCTTTCACTTTTTCCAAAACAAAGCCGGAACACCCTCCCGATTTGCCACGCAAAAACCCGCCCCCCCCAACACACCTGATATGGATGTTTCCACCTTTTTGGGAAATTTCCCACCTTCACATTTTGGGCCCCAAACTGTAAAACAAGAAAGGCCTTTAACGTTTTTTTTATGATCCAGGCAGCCCCGAAGTACCCCCCTGTGAAAACTTTGATGTCGGGCCAGGGGCAGCTCATGCTGACACCTGCCTTTTGTTGACCCAAATTCAAAGGGGCGACGTTTTTTGTCAGCCCGCCAGGAATAGGGGATGAATAACGTCATTCCACTGTTTTCAATGTCCTGGAACAAAATGTTTAAAAAATCTTCGGGGCAGGGGACTGGAGATGTGGGGGACTACATCCCGGGGCCACATGGGGTCCGGGGGGGGACTGAAAAGGGAGGGGGAGGAGGAGGAATTGGGGGCAGAACATTGCTGGGGGAAAATAGTGGTTTTTCCTACCCAGGTGACAAAGAAGGAGACAGGACCCAGTTTAAAGGATGGAGGGAGATGGGGAAGGGAACGAGCAAATGACCCCCAAGCATTTGGGCATTTATACAGGGGAAAAGGGGAGAAAGGGAGCCCCTCGGGGGCCCCACTTGGGGCAGATGGCCCCCGCCTTTTTTTCCCTTTGGCAAGTGACGGGGCCGAATAGTCGCACCCGGGCAGAGGGATGACTTCTGGCTCCCCCCCTTTATTGGACCCTCGCTCCCGGGCCCAAAATGGAGCCTTTTTCCCGGGTTTAATAAAGAGGGAGGACAAACCCCAAATACTATGGGGAAAAACCCCTCCAAAATCAGTTGTGCCGTCCAAATTTGGGGCATCCCCAATCCTCTGTTTAGGCCGGGAACCGGGATTTCCCTTTCACGCTAAAGTACTACTGCCGGGCTGCTGGAGGGGGGTTGGGGGGTAGGAGAAAACCACTCCATCAGCAGAAACCTTTGGGGTTGGAGCACTGTTTGACATTTCCTTCCCCCGCCCAAGTGAAAGGGGGAAATTTCCCCCAAAGCGGGCAGGGGCCCCTGGGGGCACCCCCTAAACCCAACGGTGGTGGCCTATTTGGACAGCACCCTGCCACCCCAGTTAGGAAACCCCGCTGGACTACGGGGGCACCAAACGGGTTTGGGGTGGCCGCAACTTGCCAAAGTTTGAAATTTGGAAAAGGGTTTTCCCCTCCCCGGGCCAGTGGGTTTTCCCTCGAGGGGGTTTTTCAGGGGCCCCGGGGGCCATCGTTACCCCAAGGATTTACCCGCTTTTCCACAAAACGACTGACCTTTGCAAGAGGGAATCAGGCGTGGGTTCGCCAGATTTCCACACACCAATTCCTTATCGTCAGACTACATCACCCATGACGCCTAAACCCAACTGTGAGAAATTTTCCTGGGGTTTCAAACAAACCCGCCCAGCCCCCCCCAAATTTTTGATCCCCGCCCCCCCCGCATGATGCCACAAAAATCGTTTGATATTTTCTCAAATCGCCAAAAACCCGGGCTTTACCAGGGACTTTTAATTGGGTAAACCCACCCCCACACTGTTCATTGTCCCACTGTCTGACCTAAAGCTGCTGCTGGGGCTGCGGGCCGGTGCCCTCCACACGTTCACTTTTCCCATTCTGGGGCCCTACTCCGGTTTTTTGCCACCGCCAAAGAATGTCTTTAAGGCCACTGTCTGCCCCAATCGCTGCGGGCCTTTGACCTACACCTGTGTCTTTTGTCCCACTCTGTGGCCTACTCCTTTTTTTTGCCCCCCTCCAGAAGTGTTTTGTGCCACTGCCCCTGACCTAAATCCCTGCTCCTGGGCTGCTCCCGGGAAAACCCCCAACACTGTGCATTTTTCCCCCCCCTTTGGGGCCCAATTTCCGGTTTTTTGCCCCCTTTCCAGAATGCCCTTTTGTGCCACCCCTTGCCCTCATGCTCCCGCTGCCGTGACCTACACACTGTGTCATTGTGCCATTTGCTGACCTCATGCTGCGGGGCGGGGGCTGCTCCCGTGCCCCTACACACGTGCCCCAATGTGCCACTGCCCTGCCTCGTGCGTTCCTGTGGTGCCTGCCGGACCTACACACTGTGCATTGTCCCACCCCGGGGGCCTATTTCCTGTTTTTGCCACCTCCAGAATGCCCATTTTGCCATTTGGTCGACCCAGGGCTGCTGCTGGGGGCCTGTTTGCCGTGACCTACACACTCTGTAAATTGGGGGCCACTGCTGACCTCATCCCGCTGCTGGGGGTTTGCTCCGTGCCCTTACACACTGTCATTGGGGCCCCCGCCGGACCTCTTTGCGCTCCTTGGCGGGCGGGCCGTGCCCTACAAAACTTGTCATTGTCCCACTGCCCGACCCATGCTTTTGCTCCCCTTTGACCTACAAAAAGTTTCATTGCCCCACCTGTGGCCTACTCCTGTTTTTGCCCACACACTGTGCCCTTTGTCCCATTTCCCTGCCCTCATGCTACCCTTTGGGGCTGCTGCCGTGCCCTACACACTGTTTTTTTTTTTTTGTCCCATTTCTGGGGCCTACTCCTTTTTTGCCACCTCCAAATGTCTTTTGTCCATTTGCAGGCCCAAGCTGCTTGCCGTGACCTACACACGGGTTTTCTTTGTGCCACTGCCTGACCTCATGCTGCTGCTGCCGTGCCCCTACACACTGTGTCATATTGCCTTTTTCCCTGACCTCATCTGTCCCCTTTGCCCTTTACCCCCCAACCTGGGGTTCATTGTGCCACGGCCTGACCTCATGCTCCCGCTGCCGGACCTACACACTGTGTCATTGTCCACTGTTGACCTCATCTCTGTTTATTGGCGCGGGCCGTGTCCTACAAAACTGTTTCTTTGGGTCCCCTGCCCTGACCTCATGCTGCTGCGTGGCTGCTGCCGTGACCTCCACACTGGGGTCATTGTCCCACCTGGGCCTACTCCTGTTTTCCCAAACCTTTCCAGCATGTGATTGTGCCACTGTCTGCCCTTTAAATGCTGCTGCTGCCATCCCAAACACACTGTGTCTTGTGCCACTTTTCCGATCTCTACTGCTGCTGGATGCGCCGGGACCTCCCCACTGGGCCCATTGTGCCACTGTTTTGACCCTTTCTGCGGGCTGTGGCTTTTCTGTGACTTACCCCCTGTGTCATTGTCCCACTGTCTACCCCCAACCCTGCTGCTGGGGCTGCTGCCGTGACCTACACACTGTGTCTTTGGGTCCACTGTCAAACCTCATGCTGTTGCTATGGCTGCGGGCCGTGACCTAGACCTGTGTCAATTTTTCCACTCTGGGGGCCAAACTCCTTTTTTTGCCACCTCCAAAAATTTTTTGTGCCACTCTCTGACCCATGCTGCTTGGCGGGCCGGGCCGTCCCCTCCACACTCTGCCCACTGATTTTGCCACCTGACCCCTCAGCTTTTTTTTTTTTCCAGCTGTCACTCGCATGACTTTATCAGGCTAAAATTTCCCCCCCTTCATTTTTTTGGCATTTTTGGGGGCCCCTTAAGGGGCCCCGGGAATTTTATAGTGAAGCGATTCTAAAGCGGCGGCAGCCCAGGCCCTTGTCATACTAAAACACAACTTGAAGAAGCCCCCAAACCCAAAGCCCCCTCAGCATATTTAAGCAGGCACAACATTCTTTCACACCCTCAGGGTTTTGGGGCACCTGGAAATAGCTTTTTTTTTTAACCCTGATTCATGCTGAAGTAAATTTTGGAAAGAAATTATTTTTTCCCAGAAATTCGGGGGAAGTGAACGAAAAAAGAATTTCGGGGAAAATTTTCCCCTCCTTTTAACAAAACATAGATTAAAATTGGGAAAAACAGCAAAAAAATTCCAAAATGGGAAAAAAATGTTTAAAAAAAATACTGGAGGGATGTTTGCGAAATTTTTTTTTTTTTTTAGGGTGTTTACTCTCTGGAAAAAATAAATATTATCTGCATTTTACAGTTGAATTTTTATTCCCTTTAAAAACCCCAAAATGTTTGGGGTTTTTTGAAAAAGTTTTGGTACCGTTAAAAAAAAATTCCCAAAAATTTTTGATAATTTTAAAATTTGGCCCCCGGCGAAATTTTCTGGGGACCAATACATTTTTTTTTACAAATTAAAAATTTCGGGGTTAAATGAGTTGGGATTTTTTTGAGGGCTGAAGCAACTTTTTTTTTGGGGACCCCTATTTGATTAAAATTCAAATTTTTTTATCAATTTTTTTTTCAAATTTTTAGAGGACATAAAATGACCAAAAGACCCCAATTCTGGTGTTTGGAATTTTTTTTCTTCTACCGTGTTCATTGTATGGGATAAATGATGTTATATTTGAATAGATCCGGAAAAGAACAGGAGCGCAAAATGTGTATAACTGTACCCATCACAAGTGAGACGTGTAAAAAAAATCATTTTTTTTTACCCTGGGGTCATTTGTACTAAAAACTCAGTTCAACTCATATATTGAGCATAAAATCTCCAGTAATTAAAAGGTAGCCGCTTCAAACTTCTTATTGCACAGGATCCCTCAAGATTCCGGAGTGGATAGTGAAAGAAAGATCACAAATTTATCAACTACAATCATGGAGAAGTATTAGAAGTGCTACTAATTTCAAAGGGCAGAAAAAAAAACCCGGGACCCGGAAATAAATTTTTTAATACTGTCGGCTTTAAAAGCTTTAAAAACACAAAAAATAAACAGATTAAAACAAAGCGGGTTTTTTTTTAGGCCCCCGCTTCATCAGGTTAATACATAAAAAACTGTTCAGCTGGATATTACTAGTTGAACAAAAGCACGCTAATTTGGTCTAAATGGGAGTGAGGCTAAATCCCCGTCACATTTAGAAACAAATGTGAAAAGAAAGTCACTGTGTTGTTAGGTATCATGAGATTAAGCTACATTTTTTTTAGACAAATATGTTAAAGGAAAAGGGAAAAAGGGGTTTTTATGTTCCTTTTTACTACAGCCCGCACATACAGTAAATTCCCGAATTTTTTGGTCTTTTTAAAGAAAAATTTTAAATGATAATACAAACCCTTAAAACAAGGTGCCCAAGCAACTTTCCCAAAAAGATTTTGAGGTTTTAACTTCAAGGGCAAAAATACATCCCTTTCAGATCGCAGCATCCATTTGCTGGGCCTTCCCAAAACAATTTTTAATAGATTTAAGAAACAGGAGGAAACCACTTTGAAAAAAAAAATCAAAAAAAGCGCCCAATGGAATTTTGCCCAAAAAAGCCTATTGGGCAATTAAGTCCCCAAAGCTTCCTTTGGGAAATTTCCTTTGGAAAAGATGAGACAAAACCGGAGCTTTTTGGAAAGTTACATCAGCCCTGTGTTGAATGTGTGTAGGGTATAATTTAATCTCGAGGCATTCTGGAGTGAAATAAGCTATCCAATATAAAAAAAAAATTTGGTCTCAGTTGCAGGTTATGGGTCTTCCAGCAGGATAATGACCCAAAACATAGATAGAAACATCCATGAATGACTGTTCTGGTGTGGCTTCTATGCGCCTTGATCAAAATCCTATTGAACATCTGTGGAATGAGTTGAAACATATACCTGCAAACCTGAGGCAGCTGGAGCTGTTTGCTTATGAGTAGGGATGAGTGATATTATCGACAAAAGTTGAAATCGGCACGATTTTTAAACTTATCGGAAGTTTCCGATGATGCGATAGTTTAGGTGAATATCTTATAGACAATCATTTACTATCGCAACTTTTTCGCCGTTTCCTGTCATTTTGGCAGCCAGCCAATCAGCTCCGAGGATAGAGGGGAGAGAGGAGAATGTACGACGTCATGACTGGGTGGTGTATGGATCTCATTGGCTGCAAAAATCACATGACCTAGTTGTATGTATGCAACTGCATTTCCTGATCAGCCTTATTCTTTCACTCGCTCAGTACAGAGCAACATGTTGTACCAATAGCTGTTGTTACAGCTTAGGGAGACATTCTTTCTTTATAGAGAAAACCTATCCTTGTAGCTGTGAAGCTTAGCATATAGCTAGATTAGAGAATTTTACTTCTTATTTAGTTAGAGACTTGTAAAAGAACACAGTGCTGTGTGCAGCTGTGGGGGGAGAGGGAGTCGCAAAGTAACTTGTATATTGTCCAGCTCGGCCTGTCTTCTGAACTCGCATTGAAATAGCAGTGTTTTCTCAACACTTTCTGGCCAGCAGACCTCACAACTGAGTTAAAATTGTCTCGTTTGTAGTTCTATTGGTGTCACTGCGTTTCAGTTTTGTGCAAATCCCTCACTTGTATGCACATCGGGTTACAGATATTTCATAGTAACTTGTGATGTCAGCGTTGTAAAACCGCCATATGTCATCTGTATGACTTTTCAATACTTGTATTTTGCCATCCGTTCTTCTCACTTTGTCGCAAATAGCCACCTTCTACACAAATTTCGTAACAAATATTTTATTTTAACTGGTGCCTGTTCTGAGCCCTGGCAAAACATAATATCTAATTCATATATCATTTAAAGCATTCTATTGCAGTCCCTGCATCTCAGATTTGTGCAAATCACAAACTTTTATTCAAATTGGGTTACAGATATGTTATAGACTATAACGTGACAGCAGTAGAGTGCCAAGTAGCCATAGCAGTCCTGCTAGCTGAACCTGCGTGTTAATAGATGACGGACGCCAGCCCTGGCTCTCACCACATCCACTGTAAGTCCGGCCCGCCAGCTAAAACTCTGTGATCCACGTTTACAGCCTCACCCGCCTTGATCAGTAATTTCATTCAACCCACTTGACAGTAGAATGCAGGATTTTCAGACAGGCCTCGTTAACCTACTGGGGACGTCTGTTTCGTTTGCTTCACATTCTAATGACATGGTGGAACAATGTCACCAGTAGAATGGCAAGTAGCTCTAGCAGCAACTGTATTGGAAAACTAGCTTTTTTTTAATATAGTTTATTTCTTATTGTGAAATTTTCTGCTGATGGTCCATAAGGGCACCTGTGCGGGTTTTTGGGTCATGCTGCAGTACAGAATATGGATAGTCAATGTCCATTTCACTAAAATACTGCTTCAAAGACTACTTTCTTCTGGTGATTATTAATCTGTGGGTCATACAGGTTTGGGGGTCATGCTGTGGTACAGGACAGTCATAGTCAATGTCCAGTTCAACTAAAATACTGCTTCAAATAATACTGCCTTCTGGCCCTTTTTTATTTGTGGGTCATGCAGATTTAAGGGTCATGCTGTGGTACAGGACAGGGATAGTGAATAGTCTGTTAATTCCAGCTTCACCTCACCTGTTTGGGGGTAAAAATGAGGCTGTTTCTCTCCCATAGACTTTAATGGTCATCGGCAATTATTGACTATTGGCTATCGACATGATAATTGCCGATATTGACTATTGACTCGATAACGATTGTTGACACAATCTCTCATCACTACTCATGAGTAGTGATGAGCAATTTTTCTATGGTGCCCATACCCTTAATGTGCACAATGTCTCCCTTTTTGTAGATGCACATGTATATTGACCTAGGAAGAGGGCCACTGACTGGGGTACGGCCCTATTTGCACCCCTGGCACTCCTTTCACAATCGCCTGACCCCAAAACCCGCAGAAAGGCCCTTCTGGACACAGAGAGGAACATTAGCGGCATGCAATGACTACTAGAAAAAAGATTTACTTGAAAAGAACCTTAAATATCACTGTCTTTTCTAGCTGCTTGACCCCAAAACCAGCAAAAATTACCTTTTCAACACTCAATAAAAGTAGCCAAAATAAAAGAGTTTTTAAAAAAAATCATTTTTGGGAATAGGACCTGGATTATAGCTTGTTTTTCACAGCACCATGACCCCAAAAATTAGAAAAATGACCTCTCGGCCCCTGTTAAAAATTGTGACGAAGAAATGCCAGTTAGAAACCACATTTTTTACAATAGGACCTGTAGTATAGCTGTTTTTAGACAGCATCAGTGTAGCGGGTGGTCCCCCTGCTCAGCCCACGGGCCACAGGCGCACCCTTGGCCGCTGTCCCGGGTGCCTGCCGGGGGCCGGGTGGCGCCGCTAGTCGCGGGACGGGCTGTGGGATCACTCGCCCTGGAAACTCACCTGACTGCGTTCCTGGCTCGTCCGCGCCCTCTGCCGGCTGAGGCGCGCGCCCGCTCCCTGGGGTGCGCACTCGTTCTTGTAAATTTAAATGGCCAGTGCACCAGTAATTGGCTAATTCTCGGGCGCTGCCCCTATTTATGGTTTCGCTCCACGACTCTTCCTTGCTGGATCTATGCTGCCTCGAGCCCTAGAGACAGCGTTCTTCAAGTGTCTTCTTGCCTTGCCGTGTACCCGACCTCTTGCTACGTTTCTTGACTCCGAACATCTGCCTCCTGCCCTGACCTTCCTGCCTGCCCAAGACTACGGTTATCGTCTAGCGATTCTGTACTACGCTGCACCTCGGCCGCCACTGCAAGCCCGCCGTGTCAGGGGTAGCGACCTGGTAGACTCCCGCCGCAGCAAGTCCATCCCGCTTTGTGGCGGGCTCTGGTGAAAACCGGAACCTGCTTAGACTCCGCTCCCTGGCGCGGTTGTTGCCACCGCTTGCCGTGGTCCAGAGGGTCCACTAACCCGGCCGTTACAATCATGACCCCAAAATGTTGAAAAATGACCTCTCAGCCACTGTTAAAAATTGTGATAAAGAAATGCCAGTTAGAAACAATATTTTTTACAATAGGACCTGGATTATAGCTGTTTGTTTACAGCACACGGACCTCAAAAATTTAACAAATGACCTCTCGGGCACTGTTAAAAATTGTGACGAAGAAATGTCAGTTAGAAACCACATTTTTTTACCAAAGAACTTGGAGTATAGCTGTTTTTGACAGCACCATGACCCCAAAAATTTGAAAAATGACCTCTCGACTAATGTTAAAAATTGTAAGGAAGAAATGCCACTTAGAAACCACATTTCTGTACCAAAAGACATGGATTATAGCCGTTTTTCATAGCGCCATGACCCCAAAACTATTCACAGTGCTTAAAATTTTCATGAAGAAATGATAGTAGTATAGTGTTGTACCGTGTTAGCCATAGAAAGTAGTAGAAGAGTGAAGAAATCAGGCGATGAAGAAATGAGTAATTGGAATAAGATTTTTTTATGAAACCGTGTACAATTGGAGTCTTTTACAGTCTCCTAACTGCAAAACCAGTAAAATGACCCTATGGACACTCAGAGTAAAAATTGCAGTAAGAAATGAGCATTTTAAAAGTTTTTTTCCAGAGGACCATTACATTTTGGAGAGGAATGTGACGTAGACCGGCAACTCATCGGTGAACTCTTTAATTGGGGCCACAACATCATCAGAGATCCACACTTGATTCATCTTGATGAAAGTCAAACGACCCACATTCTCAGTGTAAAGCCAGATCTGTAATCACTCCTTCAGCTGTGCTGAAGGTCTGCTCAGATATGACGCCGGCTGCTGGGCAGGATAACACCTCTGTGGCGTGGCGAGCGAGCTTGGGCCATTCATCCATTTTGGATACCCAGAAGTCGATTGGGTCTGGAACATATCCAAAAACATCGGTGTTGAGAGGCAGATAGTCGTGGACCTTGATCTTGAGGCAGTCTCTGTGTGTCTGATTTGTGCCCTGCATTACAGGCGTTGGTGAGGTGGTAAATAAGAATTGCCAGAGGTTACCCATTAGGCTTCTGCCACAATGCCTGCTGCTGCTGGTGCTACGGCTACTTGACACTCTACTGCTGTCACGTTGTTGACGTTATTCCATCGCGACATTAGAACGTGAAGCAGACGAAACAGATGTCTCTAGTTGATCAATGAGCTCGATGTCAAATTCCTGCATTCTACTGTCTGTTTGTGTGGGTGGAAGGAAAGTGCTGAGTTTCACTTTGTAATGGAGATCAAGGAGGGTGGCCACCCAGAAACTGTTGTTCATTCTGATGGCCTTAATACGTGGATCATGTTGGAGGAAATGGAGCATCCACGCACTCATGTGAGAGATGGAGTCATGATTTCCCAAGCCTCGGGGTCGAGGGGCACTAAACACATCTTCCTCATCTTCTACCTCTGCCTCTAATCAGTGCCAACATTTTTACAAGGCAGGGACATCTGTACCGTCGGTGTCCAGCCATGCCTCCTCCTTCTCCTCTGCTTCCTCCTCCTCAGCTTAAACACAGCCCTGACTTGCCTCAGATGATGTACTCTGAGAGCTGAGGTGCTGCCTTCCACCAGCCCTGGGCCCCAAACCACCGGCTAACGAAGACCTATAAAGTTGTGAAACTTTCGGGCCTTCTTGATCCGACAGAGAGTAAGGCTCTGTGTCCGCCTCCTCCTGCGTCGCTGGTGGGACCTGATGTTTCAGAGTGTCCAACGATTGTTCCAGAACTAAGATCACCACAATGATCATGCTGACAAGGGCATTGTCATCACTAACCATTTTGGTGGCTTCTTAAAAGCTTGCAAGGGTGGTGCAGAGATCTTTCACCTGCCTCCACTCTCAGTGGCTCAACACCCCAAGGTCTGTACCGCTGCTTGTCAGGCCATGCGCCACTTCATACTGCGTAATGACATTAGGCTGCTGCCACTGTGAGGAGCTGTAAGGAGCCTTAAGCCAGTTGTCCCTGTATTGGAAAGTAGTGTTAGTGTCAGGTTGTTAAGGGAAACTAGAACTATAGAGCCTTAGTTATAGTAGTGATAGGATTGATAGATTTAGCAGGTCATAGATTTATAGTAAAGTGAGTTACTACCCGGTTACTGTAGTGTCATAAATTCCAGCCAATCAGGGAGCTGGATTTGAGGAGACGAAGGGGGGATAGTTACAGAAGCGGGGGATCAAAGCTGCACAGTGAGACAGTCAGTCTGTCAGAGTCTGCCACAGGAGAGTGAGCAGTAAGCAGCCCCCTCACCACCTTTGGGATGAGGGGAGAGAGATTTGCTTGGAAAGCTAAGAAGGAGGCCTGAGAGGATTAAGATGTGTAAATAGTTACTGTTCTATCAGCAAGCAAGCCGGGAGGAGCCAGGGCAGAAACTTTGCTTCTGGCCGAAGCGTGTCTGAGAAAGGGCAAGAGGCCTAAGTGTGCAGCAGATAGAGTCAGCAGCAGCCTGGACTAAGTGGACGAACCATAAGAGAAGGTCAGGTCAGAGCAGTGAGGCTGCAGATAGGATAGCCCACTCGGGAACTGCGGATGCGTGAATGTTTAGGAGCTGCGTGAATCTAGACATGAGCGACCAAGTCGATCCGCGACTTGGTAAAGCCTCAATTCTTCCGGACAGCCATTGTTGTGTCTGTTATTTATTTCACCATGAAGAGACCCACACAGTCCTCTCCCTGCAATACAAAGAACCCGGTGGGGGTTGCTTTCCTGTGGCATTCTTACACCACAATCGCTGGAGATGTGAGGGTGGAATTCAAGCATGTTGCCACGTAAACAATGTGACGGTTGACCAAGATGATGCTGTAATGCAGCCAGCTGGTACGAAGCAGGGTGCGAACGCCAGAAGTGTGAGCTCAGACCTTGAGCCTTCCTCAGCCGGCAGTCAAGATCCGGGTAGCGCTTTAGAAATTTCTGGACGACGAGGTTCATGACATGTGCCAGGAAAGGAATGTGCTCCAGCCTACTGATCTTAAGGGCGGCCAGGAGATTTAGCCCGTTATCGCACACCACCTTGCCTGCCACCAGGTTCTTGTCACCCAGCCACTGCTCGGTCTCGTTGTGCAGAGCCGTCCACAGCTCTTGACCTGTGTGTTGACGGTCTCCAAGACACATTAATTTCAACACAGCCTGGCTTCTCTTGGCAAGTGATGCTACCCGTGGATCTTGGGGGACAGAACCATGCACAATCCCTGCAGTTTTGAAGAGCGTGCGCCGAGAGCCAACGTCATCACCAGAGACATCCACCCAACTCACCCAGTGAGCTGTCATAGAGATGTAGCGGCCTTGACTGTACTTACTAGTCCAGGTATCGATGGTCAGATGGACTTTGCTGGACACAGATGCAGACAACGCGCTGGAGATTTTAGCTGACATGTGGCTGGCTAGGGAAGGGACGGCTTTTTGGGCAAATAAATGCCTGCTTGGCATCTGGTATTGGGGGCAGGCAAGAGCCATGACATGGCGGAACCTGTGTCCACCAGGCGGAAAGGCAACATTTCCAAGGCCAAAAGCCTGGCAACGCCGACATTCAGGCTGGTAGTTTTGGGATGGTTTGGGTTAAAGTGTTCTATCTGCTCCCACACCTGATACACGGAGGGCTGGCTGCTAGACGTGGGTGTGCAGGTCAAACTGGTGGAAGGAGAAGGGGTAGACTGTGTCTCTGGTGGTGTTGGTGGTACTCAGGCGACAGTGTGTGGCACTTGGGCTGATCCTTGCTCATGCTGCTTAGGGACATGGACAGCAGAGGAATGCTTGGTATTGGAAGTGGCAGAGGAGGAGGCCGAGACAGAGGATGTGACAGTGGTTGGAAGCCCAGGACCAGTGTGGCCTTTTTTCGCCAAATGATCCCTCCATTTAAATTCATGCTTTCGCTGCATGTGACTAGTTATGTTCATGGTGGTTAACCACTTTAGATTCCTCCCTCTACTGATGCGTTGATGGCAAATACGGCATATGACGTCGCTGGCGAATCTGAGGCTTGATCAAAAAAGCCAAGGCTTCACAGGTCCTGGACTTTTTCGACGGCGATAAGCTAGTAGCGATTTTTCCGCTGCCAACACTGATCATGGCTGGTGGACTTATCTCAGCGGACTTGTGCGACCGCCCTCTCACCTTCTGAGGCTGCACCCATACCGACACTACACCATCATCTTCCTCCTTATCCACTGATGAGGTGCTCGCAAGCAAATTCTGCTGAAAAGACCACGTTGGATCCGCAATGTCATTATCAACATCATCATCATCATCACAGGTAACTTCCACGTCCTCACAGTCTACATCCTGAAGCTGTGGGGTAGAAGCCACAGACACTGCAAGCCATTGCTGACCGCTCCGGATTTGTGCCGACTGACCGCCTTCTTCTCCTCTGACAGCATAAGCGATTGGGTGTCGGAGCAGACTTAATCATCCTCTTTGGCCTTTTGATCTTTTGAAATGCCTTCTGACCCAGACCACATTGCGGCATCAAAGAGCTCTTCAGAACATGGATTATCCAAAGTGTCTACAAGGGTAGACATTTGGGATGTCTTTGCTTCAGTTTGGACGGATACTGACGATGATGATGATGATGACATTTTTGCCCGTGACTGGGAGGATGAGGAGGTAAAACCGCTGGATGAAGGTTGCGTTAACAAATGAAGAACAGATTGGCGATGCTCTTCATTACTGAGATTTAGAGGTAACACACCCAGCAATGATGGTCCTGCAACTGACGATGTGCTCGCTTGCGTGTTGTCCACAGCAATGGAAGGAGCGCCTTCTCTCGTACCTCTAGCTCCACGTCCTACCCCCATCTTTACTTGCTTACCACCTATAGTTCCCTCCATGTTCAGAAAGATAAATATTACAATGGTCTCTAAGATTTTTTATATATCTCTTATAGAAAAAGTGTTCTGTAAAGACATCAAATCCCAGGTGTTCTGAAATCCCTCTAATTTCCAACTGACAACTAGGATTAGAAACAGAATTGTTTCTATCTAATAGCTTTGAAATGTGGTCTTGTGGAAGAACCATAACACCAAATCAACAGTGTGCTTCCTTCACTCTCTGAGATTTACAACCGCAGAGTAGGACTTGCAATTGACTATTTCCTACAGATTTTCCAACAACTGCGGTCTTTTATGACAACTGACAACCAGTTGTAGAAATAGAAATTTTTTATACGTAATATGGAATAAATGTGGTCTTTTCCAACCAATGACAACCAGGAGTAAAAAAAATCTAATTTTTCTACAAATTATCTAACAACTGCAGTCTTTTCAGACAACTGACAATCAGGGATAGAAATAGAAATTTTTTCTATACAATATGGAATAAATGTGGTATTTTCCCACAACTGAGAAACAGGAGTACAAATAGGATAATTTTCTACAAATTATCTAACAACTGCGGTCTTTTCAGACAACTGACAATGACAGATAGAAATAGAATTTTTTTTCTACAGAATATGGGATAAATTTGGTATTTTACCTCAACTGAGAACCAGGAGTACAAATAGGATAATTTTCTACAAATTATCTAACAACTGCAGTCTTTTCAGACAACTGACAATAACGGAGAGAAATAAAAAAAAATTCTACAGGATATGGGACAAATTTGGTATTTTACCCCAACTGAGAGCCAGGAGTGCAAACAGAATACACTTTGTAGAACAGTGATTTCTTATGAGAGATGAACGTAGCTGTCTATGATGAAGAAGTTCACCCCACAACAAAGGTCAACCCCCCCCCTCCTATGACACTGGTGGCAGGTAACGTATAAAAAATAGGGTGCTATTTCACCGAGGCTTGAGAGGACTAATATAAGTAATAAATGAAGAACAGCATCCCACAAGGAAGTGACACCCTGGAATCAGACTGTGGATGCTGGCTAGAAATAAAATTGAGTGCTATGTCAGCGTGGCTTGAAAGGACAAATATGAGTTAGAAATGCAGATGTGAACCCCAAAAGAAAGTGACACCCTGAACTGAGGCTGTGGTGGATGCTGGCTAGGTAGAAATAAAATTGGGTGCTATGTCAGCTAGGCTTGGAAGGACTAATACAAATTAGAAATACAGACGTAAGCCCCAAAAGAAAGTGACACCCTGAACTGAGGCTGTGTTGGATGCTGGCTAGGTAGAAATAAAATTGGGTGCTTTGTCAGCGTGGCTTGGAAGGACTAATACAAATTAGAAATACAGACATGAACCCCAAAAGAAAGTGACACCCTGAACTGAGGCTGTGGTGGATGCTGGTTAGGCAGGAATAATATTTGGTGCTATATCACAGTGGCTTGAAAGGACAAATGAGTTAGAAATGCAGACATGAACCCCAAAAGAAAGTGACATCCTGAACTGAGGCTGTGGTGGATGCTGGCTACGCAGGAATGAAATTTGGGGCTGTATCACAGTGACTTGAAAGCACAAATACGAGTTAGAAATGCAGACGTGAATCCCAAAAGAAAATCACACCCTGAACTGAGGCTGTGGTGGAAGCTGGCTAGGCAGAAATAAAATTGGGTGCTATGTCAGTGTGGCTTGGAAGGACTAATACAAATTAGAAATACAGACGTGAACCCCAAAAGAAAGTGACACCCTTAACTGAGGCTGTGGTGGATGCTGGCTAGGCAGGAATAAAATTTGCTGCAATATCAGAGTGGCTTGAGAGGAGAAATAACTCTGATGCAGAATATCCCCCTGAATCAGAGGAACCCCGATCCCCCTCCCCCACCCCCTCGCCCACAGCTGTGCTGTTCAGAGCACTGACTGGAGCTGATTCCAAATCTCTAATACTAATTAGAATTCTGTAATCTTGCTGTACCCTAAGCTAACTAATCTATCTCAGATGCTTTTCAGTTGTAAAATCGCTGGGAAACAATCTCTAATAGCTTTTAAAAGTGCTGATCAGAGAGACAGTGATCTGTTCTGTACGCAATATAGAAGGTAATGGCGGTGAGCAAGAAGTGCATTGACATACATAAAACAGGGTCATGTGGGGGGGCGTGGCCTGCTATGCACCGGGTAGGACGCATGTGAGAGAGCTCCTCCAGGGCTCATTGCTAAAGTGGGGCTAACCACCCTGAAAATGGGATCAAAGAGGAACAAAAGAAGGAGCAGGGCTGCAGCAGACTCCCAGGAGGGCGAAGTGCCCATTTCTAACTTTTTTGCACCCCTTGCGGGACTCCAATCCAGCTCCAGAGAGCAGTCTCTATCACGGAGCGGGAGGAGGAGAGCACGCCAGGCTGACCTCCAGCTGAACTCCCCTGCACCTCCTCGGCCTCACGCAGCCAGTACAGGAGAGAAAGAGAAGACCCTGCAGCGAGCCGTGACTCCCGCTGAGGAACAGACGCTGGGCCCTCGTGGGTCTGCAGCACCCTGCACCAGATCCCAGGGACTGGCCGCGGAGCTGTGCGACCGACGGAGAGGCTCAGCAATCTGCCAGGACCCCCTGCAGAAAGGTACACAGGCCGAGGGGATGGGGGAGGATTTACAACCCACCATGACTGAGGCAGGCCTTGGGCTGAATAGCAGGGATTCGCCTGAGCTCCCCACTGAGGACAGCCCTGCATCCTCTGAATGCCTCAATGCAGGCAGAATGTCTGAGGGGGGGGGGAATAACCTGTGCCTGGAGCCCGCCGCCAGCCAGAGCCCAGTGATGGACCTCAGAGGGAGCCCACCGCTCTTCCCCTCACAAAGCCCAGCAGCATCACCTGTTGAATCAGAAGGGCCCCATGCCCAGAGTCACCCACGGCAACACCCTCAAAACTATAGTCATAGTCCCTACATGGTCACCCCAACTAGAGGCCTCACACAAGCGAGCGCTCCAATGCCCCAAGAATGCATCACCTCACGCACACCAGAGGCTGAAGCTTTGCTAACTCTCCAGGGGCACCCTGAGCTCCGGGCCTTGCTCACTTTGATACCAACCAAGAATGACCTCACAGCCCTTGCTCAGGACCTTAAATCTGCGTGGGGTAGGGATCTTCAACCTGTTAAAGCAGACGTTTCTTTCTTTAAGCAAAATCACAAGTCTTTATAGGAACAACAAGAGTCTGTTCACCAAAGATTGCACTCTATTCAGGCGACAATACATTAACAGAAAAACCTACACCAAAATCTGATTGAACACATGGACGATCTCGAGAACCGTAACCGGAGGAATAAACATTCGAGTCCGGGCCTCCTGAGTCCATAAAGCCACAAGACCTGCTACTGACCCTCACCAGCCTCTTTAATGGATTGCTGGGTAGAGACACGGCGGAGCCCATAGAAATTGACAGGGCTCACCGCGCACTTCGCCCACTCAGTCTGGATGAGGCCAAGCCAAGGGACGTCATATGCCGCGTTCATTATTATTCCCTTAAAGAAGCTATCATGCAAAAAGCCAGACGTGCCCCGCTCATATCCTTTGAAGGCGCCAAATTGGCGCTGTTTCCGGATCTTTCCAGACGCACACTTCGACTCCGGACAACACTGAAGCCTCTTCTGTCGATCCTGCAATCCCACGGTATCCCATACCGGTGGGGTTTCCCGTTTTCCCTGCAAGTCCGCAAGGGAGAGGAGCTGATTACCCTACGTGCCCCTGAGGATCTGCCGACTTTCCTGGCGGCCCTGGATCTCCCTCCTGTCTCAATCCCGGAGTGGCTGGCGATGTTTGTCTCCCATTCTACAGGTACCAACATTGGTTTGCAGTCCTCTTCTAGACAGGCTGGCTCTCAGAAGTCACTGCTTCCGCAGAGGGACCGCAGACCCCAGAGGAGAGCCGAAGACAGAGCCCACCTGAGAGACTTTGCACGGACTATTTCGACAGGCGACTGACCGTGAGAGTACCAATTTCTCTGACCATACCATGCCTTACTTTGTTTGTGCCTGCCTATCTGTTCCCTGATGTTTGCTAAATATTCCTCTTTGACCCCATAACCAAAAAGGTATCTGACCTATGGGATTCTTTCTTTTGTCCTTTTTCCCCTCCCCCCTTCTCTGTTTTTTTTTATTTATTTATTTATTTTTCTCTTTCTTTTTCTCCCCCTCATGTTCCCTCTCTTCGTTTGTTATTCCCCCCTCTCTGTCCCCTCCCCCTTCCCTGTGTCAGACTCACCTTAGCATTACTGACAATGCACCCCCATCAATGTTGGATGCCTGGGCCTCCCCAGGCATGTGTACTATTTGATATATATTTGCCCTATACAATGTAGTACACCTTAGTTACCCATGAGAGCTATCTTAGCCCCATGGTTCGTGTTGTTGTCACGATGTGTCAACTCTACCAGAGCGCTTAGTGGCCCCTGTCCCCAAATAGGGTGGGACTTCTGCGCTACTAGCTGGTCCCTCGCAGCCGCCATGCTGCAGCTTTTAGATTTTGTGCCATTGGTGCAGTTCGGAGGAGCCCAGTTTAGCTCCTTCAGAGTTACTTTTGTTCCTCGGTTTGTATTGAGCCACCTAGGAGACCTTTCGAGAGGAGATGGACCTTTTTTGACTACAATGGGGTGTAGGTTACCAGTAGCCCCATGACATCTATAAAAGTTACCTCCTTCAACGTGAAGGGGCTTAACATCCCTGAGAGGCGCTCTCGAATCCTTTACGAGATGCACAAAGCTCGCTCACATATCTTATGCCTGCAGGAGACGCACTTCAGCCTCCAGCATCTCCCAGTTCTGAAAAACAGATATTACCCTGCCTGGTGCCATAGTAGTAATCTAGACGCTAAGACAAAGGGGGTAGCGATCCTCTTTCACAAGTCCCTCCCACACCAGGTCCACGATATTAAACAAGACCCCAACGCGAGATTCCTCTTTGTCAAGTGCAGCATTTCAGGTACTCCTTACACCATAGCGAACATCTATGCCCCAAACCAGGGTCAACTGTCCTTCCTCTCTAAGGTTTTAGAAGAGCTGATTCTGTTTGCGCAGGGGGAGGTGATATTATGCGGTGACTTCAATGTGGCACTCCAGCCGGTACTGGACACGTCGTCGGGCCGCTCAACCCTCCCGCTGAACAAATTGAACAAAATGAAAAAACTGCTGCATGACATGCAGCTGAGCGATGTTTGGCGTATATTTCATCCAGAGGACAAGGACTATACGTTCTTCTCTCCTCCACACAGAACTTACAGTCGCATAGACTATGTATTTCTTCAGCACTCCCTTCTCTCTCGGGTTAAAGGGGCTCGAATAGACGATATCTTGCACTCGGACCATGCGCCGGTGCATTGCTTACTGAATCTGCCCAAGACCTCCCGGAAATCTTTCTCCTGGAGATTGAATGAGACACTGCTGAACGACTCACTATGTCTTGCAGAACTAAAACAGACCACCACGCACTTCATTGCAGACCACGCGACAGACATCACGCCTCCCCACTTGAAATGGGACGCCCTGAAATGTGTGCTCCGGGGTGTGTTAATAAAACACGGCTCGCGGATTAAAAGAGAGGCGACAACACATTTAAACAACCTACTTGCTCGCCTGCATTCACTGGAGTCAACACATAAAAGGAGCGGCGATGACTCTGTCCTCAGTGAATTGACACAAGTTAAACATGACATACATAAAGTGCTAGAGAGGAAAAGCAAGAGATACAGGCAGCTATGCGCCCACTCTTTTTACGAGTGGAGTAACAAGCCGAGCAGAATGTTGGCTCGTGCCTTGAGGGACAAAAGGGCGTCCTTATTCGTGTCATCTATCAAAAATAATAAGGGGGAAGTGGTACACTTTACAGAAGAAATTCTGGAGGCGTTTCACGCATATTATCAGGAGCTATATAACCTCCCCAAGCCGAGACTGTCCTCTTGCCCGGATGGACTGCAGGAGTACATCAAGAACACTGCGCTCCCTACTCTGGACCCTGATAGGCTGTCTCTCCTGGAAGCCCCTTTCACAGATGATGAGCTGAAATCAGCCATTGCCTCACTCCCAACGGGCAAGAGTCCAGGGCCAGACGGCTACACGGCCAAATTTTATAAAACACTCAGTGAAGATCTAGTAGTGCCCTTGCTGGAGGCCTTTAACTCTCCCTCCTTTTACGACAATCCCTCGCCACATTTTCTCCTAGCACACATCACGGTTATCCCAAAGGAAGGGAAAGACCCTCTATCCTGCCAAAGTTACAGGCCAATTTCACTACTAAACACGGACGCTAAGCTATTTGCTAAGCTTCTGGCCCTTAGGCTCAACACCATTCTGGAGGACCTGATAGGTTTGGATCAGGTGGGTTTTGTCCCTAACCGAGAAGCAAGGGACAACACTCTGAAAACAATCTCTATAATGCAACGGATGGGGGATAAGGGGGTGCCTGGAATGCTGCTCTCACTGGACGCTGAGAAGGCGTTCGATAGAGTCGACTGGTCCTTCTTGCACGCCGCCTTACAGAATATAGGCCTTGGACCACTCATGATACAAAGGATCATGACCCTGTATCATAATCCCAGGCTCAAATTCAGATCAATGGTACCCTCTCTGCACCAGTCCTGATACGAAATGGCACCAGGCAGGGTTGCCCCCTCTCACCTATTTTGTATGTTATTGTAATGGAGCACCTCTTATGTGATTTGAGGAATAACACTGATGTGAAGGGAATTCAAGTGGGAGGAATGCAATATTAATGTGCGTATGCCGACGACCTGTTGTTATATATATCCCAGCCACTCACATCTCTCCCGAATGTTATGTCTTCACTGGAGAGGTTTGGGGCGCTATCCAATTTTAAGATTAATTATACTAAGTCTGTTGCACTGGGAATAAATCTGCCAGAGTCCACCATATCCTTGTTGAAAGACGATTTCCCTTTTTCATGGACCGGGCGATCATTCAAATATTTGGGAATTCATATCCCTCCGGACCCACGAGATTTATATGATCTTAACTTTACGCCCCTACTGCGCACAATTACAGCAGATCTGGCACGGTGGAACTCTAAGGATTTCTCCTGGTTGGGGAGGATTAGTATAATTAAGATGAATATTCTACCCCGTATATTGTATTTATTGCAGGCTCTACCATGCTTCTTACCCAAATTATTTTTCCAACTGGTGGACAAAACCCTTAGCAAATTCACATGGGCTGGCAGGAAGGCGAGAATCGCCAAGTCGGTACTGATAAGGGGCAGACAGGAGGGCGGCCTAGCATACCCGGACATAAAAGCATATTATCTGGCGTCAATAGCAGCACGAGTGTTTGATTTTTACCATCACAGATCCACAAAACTGTGGGTACGATTAGAGGAAGATATATATAATGCCCCCTTGGCCAATCTGCCGTGGTTGCCCCGAGCCGCTTTCCCATTGCGACTGATGCGGACGCTCCCATGGGTGGCGAGTCACACGTTTCTGGCTTGGAGGTCATATGGGTCTACCAGAGGTATCCTCCCCTCCGGAGGCCCACTAACACCAATAACTGGGAACCCCTCACTGGGAACACGTTGGCCCTCTATCCCGACGACTGATGACAGGGGTGGGAGAGCATTAAGGTTCTCTGACGTTCTTACCTCACACAGGGATTGAGACCCATGGCAGAGATGAGGGAATTAATCCCCCTCCTCCCTGTGCCCTGGTTTAGATACCTACAACTCCTGCATTACTACGCTTCTAATAAACTTGTCTTGAAACTTCACAGACCCCTAACTCCCCTGGAAACAATGCTCTCCGACAGCTCATCTGGAAGTCATTTGATCTCCAAGCTATATAAACTGATCATATCCTCTATGTCGGGGTCTGGGCCCACTTATAGGGATGGCTGGGAGGGGAACTCGGAAGATCCATTTCCGAGGAGGACTTGCAGGAAAGCCAACATATTGGCCTATAAATCCATCGTACCTTGTAGACTGCAGGAACTCCACTTCAAAATACTCTCCCGCTGGTACAGGGTACCCACACTCTTACATAGGATTTCCCCCAGGTTCCTAACGTCTGTTGGAGATGCGAAACAGCGGTAGGATCTATGTCCCACATTTGGTGGTCATGCCCATCGTTGCAGGTCTTCTGGGGGAAAGTTTTGCAGATCATTGAAGTAGTGACGGGAATCAAACTACAGAGTGACCCTATGGTGGTTCTGCTACAGATTATCCCTATGCCCCTTTCAAATTCTTCCTGGTCATCTACTTTTTTTTATGTTGAGTGCCGCGAAGGCCCTGATACCGAGGCTGTGAAAAAACGACTGCAACACCTTCCATAGCAGCATGGTATAAGGAGATATCCCATATCCAACAGATGGAAGAGATGCATGCGGACCGCAACCAACTGACTGACAAGTACATAGCTACGTGGGCGGAGTGGGCGACTTTTTGTGGCTCAGAGGCATATGCATATTTATTGACTCTTAAAGGGTAGAGCGACCGTACCCGATGGTCTTGGCCATCTGCTGGGTCTTTTGAGCTATATCTAGGGGTGAGCGACGCTGGATGTCAGCTCTTGCTCTTCCTCTCAGGGAATATTTATACTTTTGTGCATCTTCTCGCTTCTTAGTCTGACTCTAGTTTCTGGGTTGAGATTATGATGTTAGAACGTTAATATTTATATGAATGATTTCCAAATGCTTTTTCCAATGGCTTTACCTGCTTGGTGTAAAAGGGCAATTGTTGTGACTCGCACGGTTTATCCCTGCTCTTCAACAACAAGACTTTGCTCCTCTTTCTCAGATCAACAATTCATGCAATGTAGCTCCCCTGTTTTCCTCTGCCTTGTTTGCAGCTTTCACTTACTGTTGCTACATGCACAATATTCATACGCCATGTGTATTGATGATTTTTATGCTGAATATGACCAGATGTGTACCTTCTTGTATACCAACTGTCGATATATCAGTATGCTGTTTTGTACTTACTATTTGACTACTTAATAAAAGCTTGGAATATGAAAAAAAACAAAAAAAACAGGGTCATGTGATTTCAGCAACCTATGAGATCAATTCACATCCCACTGTTGACGTTCTTCAACCCGCCACCCCCGTAATCTGCGCTGATTGGCTGGACGCCAAAATTACAGGAAGCAATGAAAATGGCGCGATCTGAATCCGCGATTGCGATTATTGATCAGATTTTAAGAAAAATAATCTGTTCATCGCGGGACCCAGATTTTAGTGAAAATCTGCCCGATTTCAACTTTTGCTGATTTCATCGCTCAACACTACTCATGAGGAGTGTGAAAAAATACCTGTGGACAGGAGCAGAAGTCTCAATGAGCATTACAGAAATTGTTTGTCTCAAAATGCTGTGCCACAAAATATTAAGTTAAGGGTACCATCATTGTTTTTGGCTTTAGCAATACTGATGGATTATTGACTGATTGAAAGCAGACACTGACGGAGGAAAAGAAGGGCAAAGTGATCAGTGACATCAACGCAGAATTACTGCCGACACCTTCTCAACTCATTCGGGGGGCCTCCACATGTAAAGCTCTGAACAATCCACAAAGAACTGAGAGTATTGGGTATAAAAAGTCTCATTTTATTATTAAACAATTAAAATACAATATATCAGTACAGGATAATACGTGTTCATAAAAATCCAAAAATATAGCAGATGTCAGAATCCCACCAAAAAGTAATGGTATGTATATGAGGGACTACATTAATAAATAAGTACCCACGATTTGACACCAAAGTCTAAATATCTGCGCCAGTAGTTATCATATAATTTAACTTTCCAAGTGGGCTAAGTGGCTGCACAAGAACGTTATGCACAGTGTGGTGTCAGATCTTACCCAGGCAGGAGACTGCTATCTCCCAAGCCTCAACGCGCGTTTCGCGTGTAAATGACGCTTCCTCAGGGGGATGTAGCATGTAGAATCATCCTCTCTTAAATACCTGTCCAAATTAGACTTAATCAGGAGACGCGTATGTGGCGCATGCGCGGTGTTCGAAGAAGGTCATACCACTGCCCCACTTCCCGCAAACCCGCGCCACCACGCATGCGCGGAAGGACCACTTCCGCACATGCGTGCAGCGCGTTCAGGACACCAGAGCGGGGTGGGTAACAAACCTTCCACACAACGCACGCGCGCCGTCTCCATAAGGAACTAAAACTGCAGATGGAAATACATAGAACAAGTAAAAGGTATAGTACCCCACACGCAGAACATCCCCACAAAATGATTCGCCAATGTGTTAGTGGATGTATAAATCAGCATGAACGGACAATAAACAACATATGCAAAAGGATGATTAAGCTAAGACATATATGTAACAGACACCATACATAGAAATATAGTTATATAAATATATATGACTGAAATAAAGCAAATATATATAACACAGTATACAATGATCCTAGTGATTCACGAATGTAAGTGTCAGGCTTCAATGATGCATATGTTGAAGAGAGGGAAGATTGCATGGATCCACATGAAAATAAATTGGAATACAAAAGTTAGTGTATGGAAAATAAAAACAATTAAAATTTAATAGTTAAACAAACAGGAGAACATAGAGGAACACGATTCATTTTGATAATAGTACAATATTGAAATTACAGGGGAGAGAAAAGGAAAAAGGGGAGGGAAAAGGGGAGGAGGAGTCAAGAAGGGACACTATATCAAACAGTTCACAGAAATAGGGCAAAATTTTGTTTCTCGTTTAGCCCAACCGGTGCCATGGTATTCAAGGTTGAAATCCACTTAGTTTCCCTCTGTTCAAGTGCCCTCATAATATTCCCTCCTCTAATCCCTAAATGTATGACATCAAAGCCAAATACCTTTAACATTTTAGAATCACCTCCATGGTATTTTAGGAAGTGAGGGGAAAGAGTTTCTTTGGGAAAGTACACAATGTTTTGCTGTGAATAAAAAACATTTTTCGCAACCCCAACTTGTAGTTACGTGGTGACCCCCAAAGAAATTTTACTCCGGGGGCATTGTGCCATATAATTACATTTTTGGTGCTACAGTAATAAAATGATAATCTGAAAGTCAGTGATCCATCCATTTTTTAAATGTGTCAGAACGAACCATGTTGCAACCGCAACCATTTACCGCATGGAAAAGAAACCACGTTTGGGACCGGGGTCCCTAAATGGATTCACTTTAGCTCCCACAAAATGGCTTTTCCCCATTGATCCCTCAAATTGGATCCCTCCCCCGACCGTCATGGTATATTCTGAGATCACTTTGGGCCCAAATATCCCCCCTTTTTTTAAACACCCAATTTTTTTACAAAATTTATTTTTTTTGGGAAAAACTTGACCACTGTTGGTTTATAATGGTAATAAATCGCATAGGGAAATCATCTTTTTTTCTAGAATTTGGGCTGTAAAAGATTTGGTCTCTCGGGCCCCCTTTCTGGCCATGAAAAAATTTGTTATTTTGTTTTTTCAATTAAAAAACCCCCTTTCACCAAAAACATTTTTTCAAATCGGGGCCCCCCCCCGACCCTTAAAAAATTAAAGGCCCGGGGATTTTTTGGGCCGTCGCATGCGAAAAAAATTTCCCGGGTAAAAATTTTTTCCCTCGAGGGTCGCGGGGTTATAAAATTGATGTGGCTGAAAAAAAGAATTGATGAATGCTTTTTCGATAAATCCGTCGTTTTCATTTCCCCAGTATAAACTTTGAGGGCCCGATATCAAAAAAAATCCTTTTTCCCTTTAATTCACCTTCTGAAATTTTAAATTTGATTTTAATATCTTTGTCTTTTAGATGTATAAAAACCCAGTCAGCTGAGACATTGCCCGTGCCATAAAATACCCCGTCACCAATATACTGACCAAAAACTTTTGGACCCCCCCCTCAGAGTTTCCTGCACATATCGGGGAAGATTTTAAGTTCCCGGGAAAACCCCAAGAACAGGTTTCCCGATATCCCGGGGGCGCATGCGCCCCAAGGCAGTTCCTGACATTAAAAAAAAAATTAAATCACGAAACCCCAAAAAAATGTGCCGCCCAGGTTAAACTCCAGGGGGGAATTCCAAAAAATTTCCACCGCAAAAAACACCCTCCAAACCCAAACTTCCCCTGCAAAAAAAATTTCAACAGCTAAAAAGCCATCCGAATGTCAAATGTTAGTATACACCGACTCTCCCTCACCGGGTGACCAAGATACTCCTGACTCCACATTGACCCATCAACCGCCTGAGAAAAACCTCGTGTCACGAACAAAGAATAAAATTTTCCATTTAAGGGGTTTTAAAGGAAAATAGTTATAACTTACAGGCACCCAGTTTCACCCCCCGATAACCCGACTTTTTGGAAGCCCAGGCAGATAAACAGAACTTTTTTCACCTTGGGAATAAAGTTTTGGGTTTTTTTAGGAATCTTTCCAAGTAAAAAGTATAACCTTTTTGTTTATTATACATTTTTGTTAAGCTGTTTCCAAAATCATCTCCAACCCCCCAAAAAAACTTTGGGTCAGATTGTATGAGTTTTTTTAAAAGGGTTTTGGTTTTCCCCGAAATTTGGCAATTTGCCTCCCCATAACTTACTGTCGGCCAGCCCCACCACTTACCCCCCTTGCCCGTTTGGGTTTGAATACTTTTTCTTTCATAAAAGAAGTTGTTTTTAGAGCATTTCTCTGTGTTTAGGGGAGGTTGTCCACACCCCCCACCTCCTAGACAATTTCCTCATTTCACGGAACAATTTTAAAAAAAAAATTAAAATCGAGGGACACAGGGAAAAGGGGTGGAGACCGTGATGACCCGTAACACATTTGCAAAGGGAAAGGGCCCCCTAGCGGATTTCACTTGTTCAAAATAGCAACTCCCCCCAAGGCAGGCGGCTTTTCCTCTAAACCCTCTGGGCGCCCCTCATTCCCTTTTTGGCCCATGAAATTTTTTTTTGAGCCCTTTTTCGGGCGAAAAGGTGTAGGTTTTTTCAGGGCTGTAAAAAATGAAACGAATTAGTGGGCGGGAATGATACCCCCCAACCCAATCCCTTTCTTCTTCCCGCTGCAACAGCACGTGGGGGACGGGAATTTTTTTTTACCTTCAGTTTTATTTTAAAAGTGGAACCCCAAAACCCCCCCCAAAAAAAGAGGAGGGGGGCTTTCCCGGGGCCAGCCATTTTCCCTTTGCCTTTTTTTTTTTGGTGGGGAAATTAGCTCCCGGGCTACTGTCCCCCCATCATATTTCGACCCGAATGGAGGACATTGATCCAGATTTAGGGGGATCGATGTTTATCACCTTCCCCCCTCCACCTATAACCCTTTCCCCTTTTAGGTAAACCTGATTTCTTTTTTGGCAATTTTTAGTTTTTCATCCGAATATCTTTCTCCCACTTACATAAATTCTTATCTAGCTCAGATTTGAATGCATCAAGTTGTCCTTCTGACAACATATTTCTTAGCTGTGTTTGTATCTGTGACATCTCAGTTTCTATATTGGTGAGTGTGGTTGTATTCAGCTGGACCAATAATTCCATAAATCCAATTGAACATTGATTCGCGAGATCTTCCCACTTATTTTTAATAGATTCATCCTGTCACGTTTACTGGCCGTAAAGCCAGTAACGCCCTGGGACAGGGGGCCTCAGGGGGCCCCCCGCGGGCAAAGGCCAAAATACTTGCGGCGGGGAGCCCAAAATGCCCGGAAAACAGGGGGACGGAAAAAAACGTATGGCCCCGAAGCTGTTTAATGGGAAACACCAGTTCCCCCGGTGAAAAACAAATTTAAACCCGCAGGAATGGGTGACTGGTTTTTAGCGACAGGAGTTCAGCAGGGATAAGGTGGCTGGACAGGCCGGCCCCCAGTAAAGCCCGAAAGTTTTTGACAGAACTTAGCAGGGTACTCTGGGGACCAGGGGGGTTAAAAAAGGGCCCGCAGATTAGCAGCAGAGGGTCTAGCTCATGGAACCCGCACCAAAAGAATGACCCAAATTTCCCGGGGGGAAGTTCCCCCTTTTGAAGGAAAGGGTCAAGGAGGTCCAAAAAAGGGGCAGGAAGCGGGGCACTGGGGGTGCATAAATTCCGCAGGGGTGGCCGCCCCCCGCATCCCCATGGGTGCCCCACACAAAGCGGGGAAGCCAAAATTTGGGGGGGACACGCGGGGGAAGCAGGGCCCGGTTTAGTAAAGCTGAGCAAAAACAGGTTTTAAAACCCAAAAAAAAAATGAAAAACTGCCCGCTGTAAGCCCCGCCCCAGGGAAACCAAGGGGACCCAACACAGGGGGCCCCCGGACACCACCGCCCGGCCCAAGGCCCCGGGCCCCCCCCCCCCCGGGCCCCCCAAACCGTGGCGTAGCCCCCCCCTTAACCCCTTTTCCCCCACGGGCTAGGGGGTACCCCAATTATGGCTAAAGGGGGAACCACCCCTCCCCAGTAAACCCAAGAATGTCTTCAGAGGAGGGGGCCAGAGAGTCCCCCGAATTTTTCTTGAACCTGGGGGGGGAGAAGCAGAATCAATAAAACAGGGGGGGGAGTTTGGGGGGGAAAAAGAGAGTCTTACAACCAGGGGGCCCCTTCTTTTGCTTTTAAAGGGGCCTCTTCAGGCAAACAGCAGAAATGGGCCCCGGGTAACCCGGGGGGGAGAAATGCACAGGATTTGGGGAGGGTTCAGGCCCGCGGGAAAAGACAAAGGCTCGCCCCATGGAAACTTTACCCTTTTTTCCCAAACCAGAGAGGAAAATTTTTTTGACGCTATAAAACCCCGGTTTGGCCCAAGCAGGAAAAAGGCAGAACCCTTTTGGCAAAATTTGAACGAGGGTGTTTCCCCCTTGGTGAGAGCCCCTTCCCGTTCGCAGAACAAAAGGTTTGGGGGGTAGTAAAGCCCCTGGTTTTTTTCAGGAACTCCTCGCGATGGAGGAGAAACGCCCCCGCGGTTTTTTCCAGGGCAGGAGACAGGCGGGAAAAACTTTTTCAAGCAACGACCGGGGGGGTTAAAATTCTCAGCAACCAAGTCCAACAAAGCAGAAAACCCTTTGGGTTTTAGTACTTGGGAAACCAAAAAGAGAGTGACCGGGGGGGGGTCAGAAAAAGGAGCAAAAGGAAACTTTATTTAGGGGCGTTCACCCACAAAACCAGGGCCCCTGGAGGTTTTCCCGGCCCCCCAGCCGGGCCCGGGCTTGGGGGAGTTTTTTTAATAGTGCTTGGGACTGCCCCGTATAGACACAGGTTAGATGGGGGCCGGCGGGGAGCGTTCCTCCCGGCTATGAAGGGCGCAATTCACCCCCCAAAGGAAATCTTGTGGGGCGCCGGTGCCTTTGGGGACTAGATTGGGGGGAAGGGTCAAGGCCAGGGGAAAAAAACCCCAGGCGGAAGGGCGGGGTGACTGCTGGCGAAGCTCCACCCCCTCTTTCAGAAAAACTTTTTTGGCGAATTTGAAGCTAGGGGCCCCTGAGGTCGTCCAAGTTACTTGGGAGGGCTCAACCCGCCGATTTATCCTTGAGCGCCCCCCCGAGGCCCCCCAGAAGGGGGTTTCAACTAGGGCCCGTTGGTTCCCCACAGTTTTTGAAGCCAGGGAAAGAAAAGGTATGGCAAAATTGGCCCACAAAAAGAATTTTCCCTTTGGGGGAACGTTAGAGGGCCCAAAAGGCCGCGGAAGGGGATTGTGCCCAGGATTTAAAAAAATTTTCCCCGGAAAGGGGACCAAAATTTTTGGAAAGGCCCCCTGTCAGTGGATCCCCTCTCTCCCCCGAGAGGTTAGGCCAAAGGGCCCAAAGGGTTTTACCTAAGACAGGCTGATGATAAACCCCCACCTTTTTCTCTATGGATGGAAACCCGGTGTGCCAGGGCTTGAAGTGAATTTGGGACACTGGGTTTATGAAAAAAGCGGGCTTTTAAGGGGGGGCTCCGTCTTTAAAGGGGGGGCCCGAGGGAGGTTTCCCCGGGTGGGAACCCCCCCCCCCCGAACATGGCACAGGGAGAAAACCCCCAGCAGGTGGGGAGCTGGGCGTTTAAAAAGAACAAATTCATCCAGACCCGCGTTTTCTGTAAGCCCTTCGGAAGAGGGTTTTTCCCCCCCCGGTGGGGTGCCCCAATGACGTTAATTATACTAACCAAAGGTTCAGGGGAAGCCTCCGGCCCGGGGTCCATTTTGAATGCCTTTGTTTCTGTAAATTTAAATGGCTGCCCAAAGGCCAGTAACGTTTTGGGGTTCAGGGGGTCCTCAGGGCCCACCCCGGGCCCCCAGATTTGGCCCGTACTCGCGGGGGTACCCAAATGCAACCAGGTGACGGAAAAAAAAAACGGAAAGCCCGTAGCTTTTTTAAGGTGCCCCAGTCCCTGGGTGATAAAAAACCAAAAGCAGGAATTAGTTGGTGGAGCGCAGGAGGCAGGGAGCTAACGGTTGGGACTGGGCAGCGCCCCCCGGGAATGAGACGTTTTTGAAGAAGTTACAACCCTCTGGAAACCAGGGGGGGTTTAACCCAAGGGAGCACTTAGCAGCCCCAGGTTAACTCTATGGAAAAACACCAACAAATGACCCCAATCCCGGGGGGAAAGTTCCTTTTTGAAAGGGAAAAAGGGGCAGAGGCCCCGGGCCCAAGGGAACCGGGGGAAGGAAACTGGTGCCCCTAAAAAGTCCCCCAGGCTGGGGGTGCGCGGGGGTCCTAAAGGGGGTTTCCCCACACACCTGGGGGAACCCCAAGGGGGGACGGACACCCCTTTTAAACCCCCGGGGCCGGGGGAGTAACGCCCGAGCAGAAGCAGGTTTTTTAAGCAAACTGACACTGCCGCGTAAGCCCCCCACGGGAGCCAAAAGCGGACCCAACACAAGGGCACGGAACCCTGACTGCGGGGGCCAAGGCCCGAGGCCCCTTTGGCGCGTTTCCTGACACATCCTCAACCAAAAAAAAGTTTGGAGGCCCTTTTTCTCAACCCTCGGGGGTATTAGGCCTTTAGAGATATATTTTTCTAGGAATGCCTTATTCCACCACACCTTCAATCTTTTAAACAACAAATCCCTCCATTTAGTTTTAAATTCCTTAGTCTCTAAATTCTCCTCACTTAAAACCAAATCCAAATTTGGATTCTCATTGAACACTTCGTTTAGTTTGTTGGTCCATGACATATCGCGGGACCGAAAATCCATTATCTCAAAATAGAGTAGGTTGGATACTGTGAAAAAAGCACAGAAACAAATTACAATTAATGCAAAAATCCAACCCAACATAACATAATACTTAGGCATACAAACCTGAAAAGCCCCCCACATGTTAAACCCCTCCCTCTAACGGTTAAACATCCACAAAAAAACTAGATTTGGTATAAAAAATCCCCATTTTATTATTAAACAATTAAAAATTTCAATATATCTAAGGGTATACGTGTTCTAAAAATCCAAAAAAAATACAGATGTCAGAACCCCCCCAAAAGTAATTTGGGATGTATATGAGGGGCTCATTTAAAAAAAAAAATTTCCCCCTTTGACACCAAAGTTAAATTTCAGCGCCAGTAGTTATCCTAAAAATTAACTTTCCCGTGGATAAGTGGGTGCACAAAAAAGATATGCACTGTGGTGTCATCTTTCCCCGGGGGAACTGCTATTCCCAACCCCAACGCGGTTTCCCGGTGTAAATAACCTTTCCCCGGGGGGGGTTCATGTAGAATCATCCTCTCTTAAATACCCGTCCCAATTTTTGACTTAACAGGGGCGGTTTGTGGCGCATGCGCCGGTGTTCGAAAAAGGTCATACATGCCCCATTCCGGCAAAAACCCGGGCCCCCAAGATGGCGGAAGGAAACCCTTCCCCACGCGTCAGGCGTTCAGGGCGCCAGAGCGGGGGGGTGGGGAACAAAACCCCCCACACCGCGCAAAACCCGCCTTTTCCATAAGGAACTAAAATGCAGATGGAAATACATAAAAAAGTAAAAGATATGTACCCCACACGAGAACGCCCCCCACATCATGTTCCCCAATGTGTTTGGATTTTTAAAAAAAATCAGCTAAAGGGGACAATATTTCACAGTAACAATGATTAGTGATTCACGTGTGGTGTCAGCTTCAATGTGCATATTTTTAAAAAGGGGTGGGGTGGTCCCCATGAAATTTTTGGGAATACAAAAGTTAGTGTATGGAAAATAAAAACAATTTTCCAAATGAAACCTTTCCTCGCACTTCCTAAAAATCAAGGAGGGGGTTTTAAAAGTTTTAAAGGTATTTGGCTTTATGTCATACATTTGGGATTAAGGAGGGAATTTATGAGGGCCCTTTACGAGGGAAACTTGGGATTTCAACCTTTAATACCATGGCACCGAAATTGGGGTAAAAGAGAAACAAAATTTGCCCCATTTCTGTGTTGTTTTGATTGATATATTCCCCTTTTTTACTCCCCCTTTTTTTCCCCCCCTTTTTCCTTTTCCCCTCCCCCGAATTTTTTGTTGTACTATTATCAAAATGAATCATGTTCCTTATGTTTTTCCCCGTTTGTTTTCTACTAATTTTAATTGTTTTTTATTTTCCATTACTAACTTTTGTTTCCATTTATTTTTATGTGGACCATGTCATCTTTCCCCCCCTTAACATTGCTTTTTAAGGACATTTTCTTTGGTCAAGGGGTTTGTATACGTTTATTATATTTTTTTTTAACAGTAATTTTTTATTATTTTTAGTTTGGGTTTTTTTTGTTTGTTAATCACCTTTTTCATATGTTGTTTTTGGCCTCTGCGTTTAACTCCACTAAACCCTTTGGGAATCTTTTGGGGGGGGGGGGCGTGGGTCTAAACCCGTTTATTAATTCACGGTTTTAGTTCCCATGGGACGGGGCCCCCCGGCGTTGTGTGGGGAAAGGTTTTTTTACCCACCCCCTCTGGGTTCCCCCAAGCGCTGCACCATTGCGGAAGTGGGGGCCCTTCCCGTTCTGCGTGGGGGGCGGGTTTGTGGGGAAGTGGGGCCCGTGGTTTTTGAATTTTCGAACACCCCGGATGCGCCACATCGGTTCCCCGATTTAAACTAATTTGGGCAGGTATTTTAAAGGGTATTCTACTGCCTCCCTGAGGAAAGGGCATTTAACAAAAGCAAACCGCGTTGAGGGTTGGGAGATTGCACTTGCCTGGGTAAGATCTGAACCACATGTGCCAAAAACGTTTTGGCGCCCTTAGTACTTGGAAAGTTAAATTTTTGGATACTAGGCGCAGTTTTTTTGTTTTTGGGTGTCAAATGGGGACTTTTTTTTAGTAGTCCCCTATTCTACCTTACTTTTTGGTGGGTTTTCTAAAATTTGCTTTTTTTTTGGTTTTTTTGAAACCGTATTTCCCTTACTGATATATTGATTTTTTTTTTTAATAATAAAATAGACTTTTTATACCAATATCTCAGTTCTTTGGGTTGTTTATACTCGAAGGGAGAGGGGTTAAATGTGGTGGCCATTACGGGTTTCTTGTATGCCTAAAGTATTATGTTTTTTGGGTTTTGGATTTTTGGATTAATGTAAAGCTCTGGCCTTTTGTAGTGACCCCTGCTGTGATGCCCCCTTACTTTGCCGAACTGGGGGGGGCCTCCGGGAAACCTGTTTTGTTTTCTTTGACGCTATTGTAGGATCTTAGCGAAAGTTAAAAAAGTGCAGTCAAAAAACCTCTCATATAAATAAAACCTCCGAGTGCACAGAGGGATGGGAGTCCCTAGCAGGTACCCGAGAAAAAGGCAAACTTTATCCAGCAGCATCCGGGGGAGGTTAAAATAATAAACTTTTATTTTAAAAAAAAAGATTAAAAAGTAAAACAAAAAAAAAAAATAGACAGAAAAAATATGGGAAACCTAACGCTTTCGGGAGACATGTTCCCTTTAAAATTTTCATTGTAGGATCTTGCCTGAGCTTGGTTCTTTCCCGGGCGTGACATGACTTTGTAGGCTGCGTTTCCCCTTCACTTTTTGGTAGTTTTACCCCTGTAAAAAGTCCAGAAATTGAAAGTTGGAAACGATTCGAGCGGGGCTGTTGTGCGCATACTAAAAACAGCATGTATAAACCAAACAACCTCCCCCTGCCCCTATTTGAGCATGGCACTGTTCCAAAACCTTCAGGCTCTCTGCAGCCGGAAATAGTTTTTTTAACATATTCGCCTTAATAAGTTTTTGGGTCAAAATTTTTTTTTTTTGTCTGAAAATTTTGGGAAAATAAATATAACTTTTTGAGTTTAAATTTTTTCAGTGGGCCATTGCGCTTTTTTCCCTTTTTTTAGAAAGTTTTCCATCAATGATTAGTTGTTAAAACATAGGGACAAATAAATGAAGACTTTTTGTAAAGACTTTGCTTTGTTGATTTTTCATTGATCTGGATATAAAGAAGATTTTATTTCCTTTTAGAACACACAAGTTTCTGGTTACGACCATCCCTTTCCCCCACCTCTTGCCAGAGCAATATTTTATTGCTCTAAGCTGTGATCAGTTATTCATTCCAACCATGGTGAGTCACCTCCTGCAGATTTTTATCTCTACTGACTTTGAAAGCCTTTCATTTAATAGCTCTGCAGCCTCAGCCTGTGTAATACACTTTACACATCTCTTGCAATCACTGTGTCAGGGCTGGGCTGTGCTCAGGCTCTAGGGATCTGCAGGCTGCAGCAGCTGATGCACGATCCCACCCTGATACACTTGCTGCGGGAACAACTCTGTGAGTGACCGGGGCCCAGCCACTCCTGACAGGGGGCGAGTTGCACCAGCCAATGGGAGGACCCAGAGGCCGCTCCAATCAGCTGCAGGGGCGGGGTACCCAGGAGTCCCATTTAAATCCCTGAAGGCGGGGTTTGCTGTGCCTGTGATATTCCTGGCTACCTCGTGTTTCTTGTTCAGTTATTGTGTTTTGCTTATCTGTGTACCTGACCTCGGCTTGTTCTCCTGACCCCGGCTTGTCTCCTGATTTTGTACCTCGCTCCCGTTCGTGTTTGACCTCGGCTGGTTTACGTTTATCCCTCTGGTTCTGATTTGTGGCTTTGGAGTTCCTATTTGATATTGACCCGGACTGTCTGACTATTCTTCCTCCTGACGGCCCCAGCACTTTAGAAGAGCAGGGACTGTCGCCCAGTTGCCGTCTGCCGCCTAGGGCAGCACGTCAAGTAGGCAGGGACAGTGGGCTGGGTTCCAGTTAGGGCTCACTGCACCTCCCCAGACATGACACACTGTCAGTGTAACAGGAACAGCTAGGAACAGCAGAGATGATGTGTCAATCACTGCTATACACCTGTCCACAGTCTGAACAGCATATGGGATTCTAAAGCTGGTTGTGGCTGTGAAACTGCATGGGGAGAAAAGCCCTTTAACAGAAGAATATAAACAATTTTTTCCACATGTGTTTATACTGAATATACTAACATAAATACCTGTCCTTGCCTGTTTCATTTTGCTGTTTGTTGTTTGTGTATCTGGCTAAAACTTTGTTTGCTACAGGTCAGCCTGAAGATGGGCTTGGGCGTGCTGGGAAGTTTTAGTAGCTCACTGTTGGTTGTGAAGTTGGGGTTGAGCCTGCCGTGGAGTCTCTGCTGCTTTAAAAAGACTATAACTCCATTTTCTCCCTTCCTGTGGAACAGAATACAGGAAGGTATGAGGTATGTGGGGCCTCTCTCTGTCAGTAGTACAGAATTATAGGAAGGTATGAGCATACATGCCAACTTTTGAAAGTAAAAAAGCAGGAGATTTGAAGGCGGCATGCTTAGCAGGCAGCCAAAAATGTGCATATTCACGCCCATCTTGCATGTAAGCCACGCCCCCTTCAAAAAAGCCACACCCTACTCCACCTAACTGTGTAATGGCTCTGGAAGAAAGCTAAATTAGGGTTTTGGCATTTACCCCGCTTTTTTGGACGTTGGATAGCCTATTCAGCATCCAGAAGAGCTGGGAGATACCACCAAACAGTGCCCCAATAGGTAGGTATCTCGGTGGCCTATTTGAACCCTGTAACCAGGTAGTATCCTCCTGTAGTCAGGTTAATGCCCCCTTCTAGCCAGGTAGCTGTCCCCAATAGCCAGATAGTGCCCCTTACATCCAGGTAGTGCCGCCATTAGCCAGGTAGTGCCCCCAATAGCCAGGTAGTGCCCCCAATAGCAATGTAGTGACTCAAATCGCCAGGTAGTGTCCCCAATAGCCAGATAGTGTCCCCAATAGCCAGGTAGTGCCCCCAATAGCCACTTAGATGCTCCTTACAGCCAGGTAGTTCCCCCAATAGCTAGGCGGATGCCCCCTTTATCCAGGTAGATGTCCCCATGAGCCATGCAGATGCCCCCATGAGCCATGCAGATGCCCCCATGAGCCAGGCAGATGCCACCTTTATCCAGGTAGATACCCCCATGAGCCAGTCAGATGCCCCCATGAGCCAGGCAGATGCCCCCTTTATCCAGGTAGATGCCCCCATGCCAGGCAGATGCCCCCTTTATCCAGGCAGATGCCCCCATGAGCCAGGCAGAGGCCCCTAGCCAGCTTGCCCCATGAGCCAGGCAGATGCCCCCAGCATCAGTAATCCCCAGAGAGGCTGACCCCCTTTATCCAGGCAGATGCCCCTTATCCGGTAGATGCCCCATGAGCAGGCAGATGCCCATGCCAGGCAGATCCCCCCTTTATCCAGGTAGATGCCCCCATGAGCCAGGCAGATGCCTCCTTTATCCAGGCAGATGCCCCCATGCCAGGCAGATGCCCCCTTTATCCAGTAGATGCCCCCATGAGCCAGGCAGATGCCCCCTTTATCCAGGCAGATGCCCCCATGAGCCAGGCAGATGGCCCCCATGCCAGGCAGATGGCCCCCATGATCCAGGCAGATGGCCCCATGATCCAGACAGATGGCCCCATGATCCAGACAGATGCCCCCATGAGCCAGGCAGTGCCCCTATAGCTAGTAACAATAAAATAATAAAACCTAGTTCACACTCCTCCCCTCACAAGCGCTCAGTCACTGCTCACACTCCCCTCCCCGCACAGAATCAGCCACCCCCCTCCCCCCACACACACAGCCATCCCTGCACTCACCTGTCCTGCTGGCATCCTAGTTCTTCAAACTCGGGTAAAGGGGGCGGAGCTTCGCAGGTCCCACTAAGCCCCGCCTCTTCGCCCCTCAATGCTCTCCCAGCTTCTGGAGAACATTGCCGGTGGCGGCGCAGGACAGAGGCTTTAGGGCAGCGTCAAGAGACGCAAAGAGACGCTGCCCGATGCCTCTGTGCACAGATAACCTCCTGCCTCTCTAAAGAGGCGGGAGGTTATGCCACACTAGCGGGGGGGCAGGACACGGCCCCCATTAGCGGGAGGGACCCGCCAAACACGGGAGGGTTGGCAACTATGGGTATGAGGTGTGTGGTGCCTCTCTCTGGCTGTGACAGTAGTTCAGTATTACTTGAAGGTATAAAGTTTGTAGTGACTCCACCTGACAGTGATGTGGAAGTAGTACAGTACTGCAGGATTGTATGAGGTATGCATTGCCTCGCTCTGGTAGTAGTACTTGCTGGAAGGTACAGTATGCAATATGTGGTGTTTCTCTCTGGCTTTATTCTTTACAACCCCTTTTTTGGCTGTATTCTAGCAGAAATATCAGCCTTCACATGGGTCTATAATGTTTTGCTGTTTGTGTGCATGGTTAAAAACTGTTTAGGTCTAAAACTCACTCCTTTGCCCACAGTAACGTGATCACAAATATAACATCCAATACACATCAGTTCTATATATAGTAGGTATATATATATATATAATATAATATTATATATATATATATATATATATATATATATATATATATATATATATATGCCCACTGTAGGTAGGTATAGTAGCCCCCTCTAGCAGATATACAGCCCCCTGTAGGTAGGTATAAAGCCCCTTGTAGGTAGGTATATATCCCCCTGTATATACAGCCCCCGTAAGCAGATATACAGCCCTCTGTATGTACAGCAACCTATATATACAGCCCCCTGTAGTTATGTATACAGCCCCCGTGTATATATCCCCCTGTAGGTAGGTATACAGTGCCCAACAAATATAGCCCCCTGTAGGTAGGCATATAGCCTGTTGCAGGTAGGTATATATATATATATATATATATATATATATATTCTCCTGTAGGTAGGTATAAAACTGCCTGTATATATAGCCCCCTGTAGGTAGGTTTACAGCCCCCTGTGTTTATATGCCCTTGTAGGTAAGTATACAGCCCCCTGTAGGTAGGTATACAGTCCCTTGTATACACAGAGCCCTGTTGGTAGGTATACAGCGCCCTGTAGGTGAATATAAATAAATAAAACCGCTACTCACCTCTCCTCCCCTTCCATTTAGCTAGCTCTGGGAGCCAGGTTCCGGCAAGTGCGATGTGATGTCATCACACCACTTACGCCGGGACATTATTCCCGTCATCTTTTAGGTTGGAAGGCTACGGTCTTTCGGCCTAGGAGATGCAGTGGCACAGGAGGCATGATAACATTGCTGTGTCTCTCCTTCTGCAGCACTTAAAGACGTGGCGGTTCCAGGTCTGCACACAAACGTGCCATCCAAACCCGCTGCAGGGGCTGAATTACGCCACTGGGCAGGGTGGCCATCTGCCTGGGAAGGCCTCCTGTTCTAATGGGGCCCTCGGGCAGGCGCCTACCCTGCCCAATGGAAAAGACGGCCCTGCTAGACAGTTTGAAACACGCCAAGTATATATTATGTCCCTGTGAATATGAAGTCATTTTTATAGCAAGGATTAATTAAGTTGACGTTTTATTGTATCAAGTTTGATCTGAGGACTGCTGGATGTTGGATATTAGGACATTTGTATTACCTACGGGGTGTGCAAATGAATTAACACATCTACATGTGTAAGAAATACCTTTTAAACTGCAGGGAGGGGTGTATGTTGTATGTTATCACACTTGAAAAAAAAAAAGCAAAATGATAATAATGTAAAACTATAAATAAAGCTTCCCTAAATAAATTCCGCAAACAAATGTCAGTTACCAAAAAATATACTAAGTGACAGTCACTGTACAAAACAGTATAGTGCCACTTTGTGATCTGTGGGTCAAGCAGGTTTAGGGGTTATGCTGTGGTACAGGACAAGTATAGTCAATGTCCAGTTCAACTAAAATGGTGGTTCAAAGACTACTTTCTTCTGGCACTTCTTAATTTGTGGGTCATGCAGGTTTGAGGGTCATGCTGTGGTAAAAAAAAAAAGGACAGGATAATGATCAATGTCAGTTACATACTAAAATGGTGGTTCAAAGACTCCTTTTCCGATACTTTTTAATCTGTGGTTCAGACAGGTATAAGGGTCATGCTGCAGTCCAGGACAAGCATAGTCAATGTCCAGTTCAACTAAAATGGTGGTTCAAAGACTACTTTCTTCTGGCACTTCTTAATTTGTGGGTCATGCAGGTTTGAGGGTCATGCTGTGGTAAAGGACAGGTATAGTCAATCTTCAGTTCAACTAAAATGGTGGTTCAAAGACTATTTTCTTCCGGAACTTTTTAATCTGTGGGTCATACGGGTTTTTGCGTCATGCTGCGGTACAGGACAGGTATAGTCAATGTCAGGGCCGGACTGGGAATAAAAATCAGCCCTGGCACCAGCCCACATACAATATCCGTTTAAAAAATTCCCCTTGTTCTCGCACCTCGCCACTTTCTAAAATAAACTACACTGTAAAGCTGCCTTCACACAGAGCCTTTTTTATGTGTTTTGGATGCGTTTTTGTGCAGAGAGGCAGAGCAGTTAATGCTGTACATTTCTGCACAAAAAACGCATCAAAAATGCACCAAAACTGCTTCCCTTTTGAAACTCCCAACCCCCAAGGGAAGAAAGAAACAGTGGTTTCAAAAAGAAACCCCGTCACAGAGTCAGGTTTGCACTTACTTTGCAAACAGGGGAAAAAGCCCACACTTAACCCCTACATAAAAAACCAACATAACCTAAAAACCCCCCCAATTTAACCACCAGTAGTCAGGGGCATCATCACATGGGGTACAGCATTGGGCTTCCAAAACAGAAAATAAAAAACACCCCCCGACAGAAGGGGGCTCACAGGGGGGGCGGTCAAACCCCTGGAAAGGGAGTTTTCTTCCCTTTTCCTTTTTTTCTTCCACCCCGGGCCCAAAAACCCCCATGATGTCCCTTTCCCCGATGAGCCCCTTTCCTTCCATTTCTTTTTTCTGTCCGGGAAAAAAAGCATGCAAAACTCCTTTTAGTGGTCACTACTCATCCCCGCAAAATTTACCACAAATACATCTTAGGGCCCCCCTCTCTTTACCAGCACTTTCCTATCAATTCCCAAAACAGCGTTAAAACCCTAAAAATTAGAAATTAAAAAAATGTAAATTTAAGTGTCATGTAAATAGGGAAGGGCCCCCAAAATTTGGTAGGGGAAACAGGGGCCCCCCCCCCCCCCCCTTTCCCCATTTATTTGGTAGGTTGGGCAGGGCCCCACCCCTGTAATTTGCCCACAGTAACTAGCCAGGTTTGCTGGGGGTGCCCCCAGTAACTTTGCCCCGGAAATGGGGCTGCCCCCAAACTAGCCAAGGGGGAAATTTGGGGCTGCCCCCAGTAGCTAGCTATTAAACTGGGGCTGGGGCCCCCAGAACCAGCCAGGTAGCTGGGGGTGCCCACAAAAAAACTAGGCCCGGTAGTGGGGCTCCCCGCAGGGAAAAATGGCCAAAGGGAGCTGGGGGTGCCCCAGTTAATGGCCAGGTTTGGGGGCGCCCACAAATAAATAGCCAGGTAGCTGGGGGGGTGGGCCCCCAGTAAATTAGCCAACCAAAGGGGCCGAATTTTGCCCCGCTAGGGCCAATTTAAATAAACAAAGGGAGGGACCTTTTGTAGCCACGGAGGGGGCCAATAAAAAGCCAGGGAGGGCCCCGTATGTAAGCAGGCAGGTCCAGTATATAGGAGGCAGGGCCAGTATTAGGCTGGCAGGGCCCCGTTTTATAGACGGTTTCCCAACTTAAAAATTAGGGCAGGGGAAAATATATAGGTAGACAGGGCTGGTAAATAGGCCCGACAGGGCAAAAATATAGGTAGACCCGGGCAGTATATAGTTAGACAGGGGTTGTATATAGGTAGAACGGGCAAAAAAATAGGGTGGAAAAGGGGGAAATATAAAAAGGGGTTTAGGGGAGGTAAAAAGGGAGACAGGGGCAGTATTAGGTAGAAAGGGCCGGTTTAGGTAGGGCGGGGCGGTTAAAAGGTTTTGACAGGGCTGGGATATTTGGTAAAAAAGGGGCAGCATATAGGCAAAACAAAGGGAGCATATAGGGGGAAAACAGGGGAGCATATAGGAACAGGGCAGCATAAAAGGTAGGGCAGGGGGGGTATATAGGCAGCAGGGCAGATATAGGCAGACGGGTTTGCGTATAGGCAGACAGGGACAAAACATTTAGGGTAGACTGGGGCCCAAAATATAGGCAAAAACAGGGCAGGCGTAATAGGGAGACAGGGCAACGATAAAGGGAGACAGGGCAGCGTTAAAAGGTAGACAGGGCAGCGTTAGGTAGGACAGGGAGCATATAGGGGAGGACAGAAACAGAAATTTTTAGTGAAAAAGGGCAGCCTTAATAGGGAGACAGGGCCAGCATATAGGGAGACCCGGGTTGTATAAAGGGAGGGCAGGGCATAAAATAGGTTTTAAAAAAAGGGACAAATAGGTAAACAGGGGGAGTATAAAAGGTAGAAAACCGGGGGTGATTTATGGCAGAAAAGGGCAGGCCCTATTTTTGGGAGAAAGGGCCAGGGTATAGGTAAAACCCTCAGTATATAGGTTAAAAACAGGGCAGCATAAAGGGAGACGGGCACATTTTAGGTAGACAGGGCAGTATATATTAGACCCCGGCTGATATATTTGGAACAGGGCAGCATATAGGTTTGACAAAGGGGAGCGAAAAGGTAGGGCAGGGGCAGGTATAGGTTTAAACAGGGCAGCATATAAGGGGAGACAAGGGGAGTATATAGGCGACAGGGCCCGAAATTAGGCGAAAGGGGAGCAAAAAGGCAGAAAAGGGAACGTTTTAGGCAACAGGGCACATATAGGGGAGACATGGGGGAAAAATAAAAAGGCCCAAAACAGGGCAAGGGTTAAAAACAGGCAGGGCAGCTATGGCAGACAGGGCAAAAGTTAAAAAGGCAGACAGGGGGGCTTTTTAGCAGACAGGGGCAGATATAGGCAGGGGCAGGGGAAACGTTTGGGAGACAGGGCAGCGGTTTTAGGTAGAAGGGGGGCAATTAGGTAAAACAGGGGAGTAAATAGGGGGAAAGGGCAAACAAAATAAGTAGGGGCGGGGGAGTATATAGGTAGACACGGCTGAAAATATAGGCAGACAGGGGGCGTATAGGTAACAGGGGAGCGTATAGGGGAGGGGCAGGGGCAGTATATAGGTAGGAAAAGGGCAAGGGTTTTAGTAGGGCAGGGCAGATATATTTGGTAGGAACCCGGACAGCGTTTTAGGTTCAAAAGGAACCCCTTAGGGAGAACCCGGGCACCTTTTAGGCAAACAGGGCAAAACGTATAGGGTTAAAACCAGGGCCGCGAAAAAGGTTTGGAAAAGGGCGTATATAGGTTAAGGGGCAAAGATATACCAAAAAAGACCGGGCTGATATATAGGAGACAGGGCGTAAAATAGGGGGAAGGGAGGGAAAAAAGGCAAACAGGGGAGTATTAGGTAGACCGGGCCGCATAAAAGATAAAACAAAGGGGAGGTAAAATAAAGGGAGCCCCAAAAACTTTTCCTGAAGTTTTTTCCCCCTCTTCTGTCCCCCTACCCCCGGGGGCCCCCCCGGGAGCAGTGGGGGCGGGGGGGGAGCGGGCGTGCGATGACCGGGAAAAATCGCGCCCCCCTGCCCCGGGGGCCCCCTGGGAAAACCCCGAACAGAAGGAACAGAAGGGTCCCCGGGATGTTTTAGCCCCCGGACCCTTTCCTTTACTTTCTCGGGGCAGGCGGGGGGGCCGTTTATGGGTGCATGGGGTGGGTCTGTGACTTTGGCCCAAAGTAGGTTTGTGTGGCGAGGGGGGCCGTTGGTCCCCCCGCCCCGGGGTTCCCTTTTGCTGGGTGCGCCATTGGGGGGCCCCTTTTAAACCGGCGGGGTTGGGGACTCCCGGGGGGAGCCCGGGGGAAAAAACTGGTCCCTTCGGCGGGCGCTCCGAGCCGGCCCGCCGGGCAAATGCCCGGTTTGCCCTATGGGCAGTCCGGGCCTGGTCAATGTCCAGTTCAACTAAAATGGTGGTTCAAAGACTACTTTCTTACGGCACTTTTTTATCTGTGGGTCATGCAGATTTTTGGGTCATGCTGCGAGACAGGACAGATATAGTCATTGTCCTGTTCAACTAAAATACTGCTTCAAATACTACTTTCTTCCAGCACTTTGTGATCTGTGGGTCATGCAGGTTTAGGGGTCATGCCCGAGCTCTCACCGCAACCCACTGTAACTCCAGCCCTGTTAGCTGAACCTGTGTGTTAATAGATGACGGACACCAGCCCTGGCTCTCACCACACCCACTGTAAGTCCGGTCCTGCCAGCTGAACCCGCGTGATACACGTTTACAGCCTCACTCACCTTGATCAGTAATTTCCTTCAACCCACTTGACAGTAGAATGCAAGATTTTCAGACAGGCCTCGTTGACCTACTGGGGACATCTGTTTTGTTTGCTTCACATTCTAATGTCATGGTGGAACAATGTCATCAGTAGAATGACAAGTAGCTCTAGCAGCAGCAGTATTGGAAAACTAGTTTTTCTTAATATAGTTTATTTCTTATTGAGAAATTTTCTGCTGATGGTCCATAAGTGCACCTGTGCGGGTTTTTGGGTCATGCTGCGTTACAGGATATGGATAGTCAAGGTCCATTTCATTAAAAAACTACTTCAAATACTACTTTCTTCCAGCACTTATTAATCTGTGGGTCATACAGGTTTAGGGGTCATGCTGTGGTACAGGACAGGTATAGTCAATGTCCAGTTCAACTAAAATACAGCTTCAAATAATACTGCCTTCTGGCACTTGGTAATCTGTGGGCCATGCAGGTTTTGGGGTCATGATGCTGTCCAGGACAGGGATAGTCAATGTCCAGTTCAACTAAAATGGTGGTTCTAAGACTACTTACTTCTGGCACTTTTCATTCTGAGGTTCTATCAAGGGCATCTGTGCTGGTTTTGGGGCATGCCGCTGTAAAAGAAACCAATAGTAAAGGTCTTATTGACAAAAAGCTTATTTACCACGCTTCAAAGACATTAAAATGAAAAGCGGTTATGCAGGAATTTGACACAGGCCTCACTGACCAACTGGGGACATCTGTTACATCTTCTTCACGTTCTAATGTCATGGTGGAACAATGTCAGCAACGTGCCAGCAGTAGAATGGCAAGTAGCTGAAGCAGCAGAAGCAAGCTTGGAAAAATAGTTTTTTAAAATAGTCAATTTCTTATTGTGAATTTTTATTCTGAGGGTCCATAAGGGCATTTTTGGTGGTTTTGGGGTCAGGCTACTTTAAAATGGATGCCAGAGGTGGCAATAGGGCAGATTCCTGCCAGGTGCTGGAATCAAATAGGTGCCCTGTTATATGTTAAAAATAGGAAGTAGTAATGGGTGAGCGCCCCATTTGATTTAGCACATGTGGCCATGAAATGGTTAATAGAAGAATGATGGCAGCCCTGGCTCTCGCCGCACCCACTGTAACTAAGGCCCTGCCAGCTGAACCTATTGGGACGTTCTTGCTGCCACCACATATGTGACGAGATGTTGGTCCCTGGTGCAAAAATTGATAGGGGTTTCCTGCCAGTTCCCATGTGCAATTTCAAATACTCGTGTCTTGTTTTGTGTGAAAGGTGCCCCATAGCTGCTGGTACCGCTGTACCTGCTGTGGCTACGCTGTCCTCATGTTTTCGGTTAGCCATTGAACATAATTAGTGATGAGCGATTGTGTCAACTATCATTATCGATTCGATAGTCGATATCGGCAATTATCAAGACGATTTCCGATGGTCGATAATAGATTATCGCCGATGACCATTAAAGTCTATGGGGGAGGAACAACACCTTCATTCTTACACCCTAACAGGGGTGGAGAAGCTGGAATTAACATCCACAACAGTAAACTGGATACATGCTACATCTTAGGCAACACACTTAGGTTATAAAAGTCACAGAAAAAAAAAGTCACAGACCATTCACTATCCCTGTCTTGTACCACAGCATGACCCTTAAACCTGCATGACCCACAAATTAAAAAGTGCCAGAAGGCAGTATTATTTGAACCATCATTTTACTTGAACTGGACATTGATTATCCATGTCCTGGGCCACAGCATGACCCTCAAACCTGTATGACCCACAGATTAAAAAGTGCCGGAAAAAGGAGTCTATGAACCACCATTTTAGTTGAACTGAAGATTGACTATATCTGTCCTGGACCGCAGTATGACCATTTAACCTGTCTGACCCACAGATTAAAAAGTGCCGGAAAAAGGAGTCTTTGAACCACCATTTTAGTTGAACTGGACATAGACTATCCCTGTCCTGGGCCACAGCATGAGCCCCAAACCTGCATGACCCAGAGATTAAAAAAGTGCCAGAAAAAGGAGTCTTTCAACCACCATTTTAGTTTCACTGGACATTGACTATCCCTGTCCTGTACCGCAGCATGACCCTCAAACCTGCATTACCCACAGATTATAAAGTGCCGGAAGACAAAAAGTTAGGAAAATGGGGACTTTGAAACTGCAACCCCATTAAAATTAGTTTCACCGTTGCGACATAGACTATTCCTGTCGTGGACCGCAGCATAACCCTTAAATCTACATGACCGACAGATTAAAAAAGTGCCGGAAACAGGAGTCTTTGAACCACCATTTTAGTTTAACTGGACATTGACTATACATGTCCTGTAGCGCAGCATAACCCTCAAACCTGTATGACCCACAGATTAAAAAGTACCGGAAAAAGGAGTCCTTAAACCACCATTTTAGTTGAACAGGACATTGACTATCCCTTTCCTGGGCCACAGCATGCAGGTTGCATTAACCACTGAAGAACAGATTGGCGATGCTGTTCGTTACTGAGATTCACAGGGCACCGACCCAGCGATGACAGGCCTGACGGTCCTGCAACCGAAGACCCGCTGGCTTGTGTGTTGTCGCCAGCACTGGAAGGGGTACCTTCTCTCGTACCTCTACCTCCATGTCCTACACCCCTCTTTGCACGCTTACCACCTGCATTTCGCTCCATGTTCAGAAAGATAAAAATTTAAGATTGTATGGAAGAGTTTTTGACAGTCTCTTATTGAAAGACGGCAAATCACAGCTATTCTTAAATCCATCTAATTTCCTACAGCCAACTAGGATTAGAAACAGAATTGTTTCTAGCAAATACCTGTGAAATGCGGTCTGGTGGAAGAGCCGTAAGACAAAATCAACAGTGTTCTTCCTTCAGTCTCAGGGATTTACAACTGCCCAGTAGGACTAGGAATTGATAGTTTTCAACAAAATATCATACAAGTGCGCTATCTGCACCAAACTGAGATTCACTGTGCGCAATAAAACTATTCAGAAGTTACACAGATGAGAAATTCCGTTTTTTGCAGCAATGACAAACGAGAACAGTTGCTAGAAAATGTTTCTATCTGAATTGTCGTACAACTTGGCTATTTGAAAAAAAAACTAGGGCCGCACCACGTGCAATACAGCTATTTAAAAGTTATATGGATAACAAACGGTGTTTTTTGCACCAAGAAATCACCCAAAATAACTAAAAATTTTTGGGGGCGCTCCCCCAAACCCTATCCCAATTAAAAACCCCAAAAAGGACAAAAAACCCCTTTTTTTTTTAAAAAAGGGACTTGATTCCCTTTTTGGGCCACCCCTAGGGCAAACCCCAGAACAAAAGGTTTTTTGGGTTAGGGGAAGGGGCAACAAAAACCCCCTCCCCCAGCTAAAAGGGGGAAACCCCGGTCCCAAACCGGAAAAGGGGGCTTTTTTTTCCCCCGGGATTTTTCCCGCCTTACCCCTTTTTTCCCCCGGTACCCCCTTTTCCCCCCCAAAGTTTTTAAATTTTGTAGATGTTTTTGAACCCCCCATTGGCCAAACAACTTTTTTTTATTAATTTTAACCCAACTAGGATAAAAAAAATTGTTTCTAAATACCGTAAACTTGGTAAACCTTGAAAAAAAAACGGTTTTTAAAACCCAGGTTTTAAAATTTCCCAAAAAGGGACTGGGTTTTATTTTTTCACAAAATTATAACAAGTTTAAAGCCCCAAAAATTTTTCCAAAAAAAAAACTTTTTTAAAGAGAAAAAAACCGTTTTTACTGAAAAAGAAAAATTTAAAAAAAATTTTTCAAATTGTCCCTTTTGGGGTTTTTTAAAAAAAAGGGGGAAAAAAAAACTTTTAAAATTTTTATTTAAAAAAAATTTTTTTTCCCAAAAAAAAACCCCCTTTTTTTCAAAAATTTTCACCAAAATTTTAAAAAAGGGGGGTTTTTTAAAAAAATTAACCAAACAAACATTTTTTTTTAAAAATTTAGGTTAAAAAGGGTTTTTTTGCCCCAAAAAAAAAAAAACCCTTTTTTTTGTACAAAAAAAAAAAATTTTTTTTTGAAAAAAGGTTTTTGGGTCGGGGGCCCCCTTCCCCCGGGGGGGGGCGCAAAAAAGGGCCCCCCCCCCCGGCCCCGGGGGCAGTGTCCCGGCCCCCCCCGGGAAAGGGGGGTTTTTTTGCCTTTTTCCCCCCCTTTTGGGGCGGGGAAAGGGGGTTTTTTCCAAAATTTTTAAACCCAAACCCCTTTTAATTGGAAATTGGCCAAAAATTTCCCTTTTAGGTTCCCAGTATTTTGGGGCCCCCTTTAAAAAAAACTTTTTTGAAATTTTTCCCCTTACCCCCCTTTCTTTTTTTTTTAAAAACCCCCCACCCCCCTTTTCCCCCGGTAAAAAAAAGGGCCCCCTTTGTTTTCCCCTTCCTTCGTTTTTTAAAGATTTTAAACCTTCTGTGCCCAAAAAAAAATTTTTTGGGGGGTTTGGCCAACCCCCAAAACCTACCCGGGGGTTTAAAAAAAAAGGGGAATTTTCCTTTCCCGGGCGGCTTATTACCACCCCAAAAAAAAGGGTATACCCAGGTTAATTAAACCACCCAAAGGGGGGGGGGGCCCCCCCCTTTTTCCCCACCCCCCCCCCAAAATCCCGGAAAAAAAAACCCAAATGGGCCCCCCAAAAATGGAAAACCGGGGCCCCCAAGACAACGCCTGGCCCCCCCTTTTTTAAGGTGTTTGGGAAACCGGGCCAACTTGTTCCCATCCTTTAAAAAAGGGGGGGGATGAAAATCGAGATTTGCAGCGGCCCCCCCGGGGGAATTTTTTGGGCACCCCCGACGGTTGGCTTGTGGGGGTTGTTTTCCGGGGCCACCTTTTGGGGTCGGGACAAAAAACCCCCGGCTAAGGTTTCCCCTCACAAAAAACCCCCCTTTTCAACCTGACATTTCCCGGAAAGCGCGCTAAATTCCCAAAGGGGACCCCTCTAGGGATTTACATTCTTCCCGCCCCACCAAGTTTTTTAACCCCTTCTGTCCCCTTTTAAAAGGGTCTTTAATAAAGGTCTCCCCCAAATTAGTCTTAAATTGGGTACCTTCCGGGCCAAACTCGTTTTAATGATTTTTAGGCCCTCCCCCATAGGAGGGAAAACTTCAAAACCCTTTTTACCCGGCCCCTTTTTAGAAAATCTTGTTCCCTTATAAAACCCTGATACGGGTTTTTTTTTCTTGGCCCCGTCCAGGGGGAAATCCCCCCTTATGGGCCCCCGGTTTTTTGAAATTTGCCCCCAAAATTTTTTGGGGGGCCCCACCGGGGGGTGTAGGAGGTCCTTATTTTAAAACCCCTAATGTTTTCCGGGGGTTAAACCCAACGGGCCCTTGGGCCCTGCCTTTCCCTTTTTCCCGGGAATTTAAAACCCGCCTTTCCGCTCCCTTCCCCTGCCCCTCGGGCCGGCTTATTCTTCCCACGGGACCTTCCAGGACCCTTCTTTTAAAAGGCCGGGGCCCCTCCTGGGGGTTCCTGAACACAAAAGATCCTTTCTTCCCCGCCTTTTTCCGTGTTGGGCCCCCCAAGCCCCCCCTTTTGGGGAAAAAGGGGAAATCCTTTTTGGGGGTGGGGTTTTTCCCAAAGGGGGGAAACGGGGGCCCCAAACCCCCTTCCCCCTCCCCCCCCTTTCAGCCCCACCCGGGGCCCGGTTTTTTTAATTTTTTTTTTTAAAGAAAAACCCTGAGAAGTTCCTCCCCAGGCCGTATGATGTCCTAGACCCCTTCCGGGAGCAGCCCTCCACGGGGGGGTTTTCCTCTCTTTGCCCGAGACCCAGCCATGTTTCCCCCCATACAGGGAATTTGTCAAAAGGATTTAACCAAACCTCCTCCCCCCCCCGGGTTCTTCTTTGAAAAAAAACCCCTTCAAATCAGTTAAAAAAAAATTTCCCGGGGAAAATCGCTACCCTCTACCCCCCCCCTGAGCCCTTTGAAAAGCCCCTGGGCCCTTCACAAATTGATTTGTGAGAAACCATCAACGGGGGGGGGGGAAACGGCTTCAACCCGGGGGGTTTTTAAATTTTTAAAGCCTTTTGGGCTTTGCTGCCCCGGCTTTTTTTGGGTTTTCAATGATTTTTTTTGACTTCACCCCCCGCAGTTCCGGCCTTTTTTTTTTTTTTCCCCCCTACAACCACAAGCAAGTTGGGGGGCCCCCGGGCCCCCCCTGTTGAAGTTGGGGGAAAAATGGCCTTACCCCCTTCTTTTTTGGGGGGCCCTTGGGCCGATTTTTCAGATTTTTGGAAACTTCCCTGAGGGCCCCCTTTTCTCCGGGGCCATTTTTTTAGGACGCCAATAAAAGGCATTTTTTATTTTCTCTCAGGGGGGCCCCCCCGGGTTTTCCCGAAATTCCCCAAAAGGGCCCCCCCGCCGGGAAATTTTTGACAAAGCCCCCCTGCCCTATTTTTTCCCTTTTAAAAAACCCCCCAAAAAAAATTTTCCTTTGGGGGGGGGCGGGTTTCCCAAAAACCCCAAAAGGAGGCCTTTTTTTTTTAAAGACCTTTTTTTTGGCGGGAAAAAGATTGGAATTTTGGGAGCTTGGGGCCAAAAAATGCCAAAGGGGTGGGGCCCCTTTTTGGGGGGAAACCCCCGACGAAATTAAAAAATTTCCCCTGGAAACCCGGGGCCCCAAACCTCAGGCCCCTTTTTTTTTCCCCCCTTTTTTTGAAACCTTTGGGCCCGGCCCAAAAATAAGGGTCTCCTCCCTTTAAAAAAGGGGGAAAAGATCTCGCCATCCCCCCTAACCTTCCCAACCCCCCTTTTTAGGTTTTTCCCCCGGGGCCCTATTGGGCCCCCCCCAGGGGTTTTTTGGTTTCTAGCCTCCTGGCCGGGTCATCCCGGGGAGAAAAACCTAAATTTGCCCCCCAACCCCACTTTCCCCCCCCCCCCCTTTTCCTTTTCCCCCCGCCCCCCCAAAAAAATCCCCCCTCCCCCCCCCCCCCCCCCCCCCCAACCCCCCCAAAACCCCCCTTCCCCCCCCCCCCCCCCCCCCGGGGCCCCCCCCCCCCCCCCCCCAAACCCCCCCCTCACCCCTCCCCCCCCTGTTTTTTCCCCCCCCCCACCCCTCCCCCCCCCCCCCCCCCCCCCCCCCCCCCCCCCCCCCCCCCCCCCCCCCCCCCCCCCCAACAAACCCCCGGGGGGGGAAAAAACCCCCCCCCCAAAACCCAAACCACCCCCCCCAAACCCACCCACCCCCCCCCCTTTTCCCCCCCCCCCCCCCCCCCCCCCCCCCCCCCTCCCCCCCCTACCCCCCCCCCCCCCCCATCCCAAACCCCCCCCCCCCCCCCCCCCCCTAAAACCAACCCCCGGGGCCCCCCCCCCCCCCGCCCCCTTTTCTTTTTCCCCCGGCCCCCCCCCCCCCCCCAAAAGGTGCGGCCCCCCGCCCCCCCCCCCTGCCAACTCCCCCCCGCCCCCCCCCCCCCCCCCCCCAACCCCCCCCCCCCCCCCCCCCCCCCCCCCACCCCCCCCGGGGGGGCCCCCTCCCCCCCTTTTCCCCAGTCCTTTTAAAAAAAAAACCCCCCCCCCCCCCCCCCCCCCCTTTTTTTTTTTTCCCCCGAAAACCAACCGGGCCCCCAAACCCCCCCCCAACCCCCCCCCAAAAAAACCCCACCCCCCCCCCCCCCCCCCCCCCCCCCCCCCCCCCCCTTTCCCTCCCCCCCCCCCCCCAACACCCCCCCCCCCCCCCCCGCCTAAAACCCCCCCCCCCTTTCCCCCCCTCCCCCTCCCCCCCCCCGCCCCCCCCCCCCCCCCCCCCCCCCTTTCCCCCAACAACCCCCCCCCCCCCAAAACCCCCCCCTTTTCCCCCCCCCCCCCCCCACAACCCCAAAATTTTCCCCCCCCCCCCCCCCCCCCCCTGCCCCCCAAACCCCCCCCCCCCACCCCCCCCCCCCCCCCCCAAAACTCCCCCCCCCCCCCCCCCCCCCCCCCCCCCCACCCCCTTACCCCCCCCCCTCCTCCACCCCAACCCCCCCCCCCCCCCCCCCACCCCCCCCCCCCCCACCCCCCCCCCCCCCCCCCCAACCCCCCGCCCCCCGGGGGGGACCGCTTTTCCCCCGCCGTTAAGGGCCAAATGCCCTTTTTTAGTAAAAGGGGTTTTTTCCAGAAATTTTACCTGAAATTTCCAAAATTTTGAAAAAAACGGGGGGGCCCCCCGGGTCTGCCTCCCCGGGTGGGGCCCCGGCCGGGGAGCGACGCTGTCCGCAGGACGAGCGGCGGTCCCGCGGTGCATAGGGACTCACCTGACCTCGTTCCTGTCCCGTCCGCGCCCTCTGCCGGCCGAGGCGCGCCCCCTCGTTCACCCTCTCCGAAGATTTAAAGGGCAAAGCGTCCCTTTAATTGGCTAATTGCCAAACGCCTCCTCTATTTAAGGTTACGCTCACTGTCACTCTGTGCGGATCTATGTTGCCTTCGTGCCTTAGCTAAAGCGTTCCCTAAGTATTTTTCTTGCCTTACCTTGTACCAAAACCTCTTGCTACGTTTTCTCAACTCCGAACCCTTGCCGCCAGCCCTGCCCTTTCCCCTGCCTGTCCAGACCATGAACCTTTGCCGCCTGCCCTGACCTCCTGCCTGCCTCACACGATTCTCGGACTACGACTCTGTACCACGCCTGCACCTCGGCTGCCACCGCAGGCAAGGTCACGTCAGGGGGGACGACCGGGTTTAGCCTAAACGCCGCGCAAGTCCATCCCACTTTGCGGCGGGCCTGGTGAAAACCGGGGGGCTACTTAGATTCCGTTCCCTGGCGTGGCTTAACTACCATCGCTTGCGGTGGACCAGCGGATCCACTACCCAGCCGTTACAGCGCCAAAGTGAAAATCACCTAATTAAATTGTGTACGGATAATAAAAGGTGGTTTTTGTACCTATGAAATACACCTGTAATTACTAGCAAATTTCTGTAACGTAATCTAATTAAAAGATGTGTCTTTGAACAATAATGGCCTGCCCAAAGTGAAAAACACGTAATTAAATTGTGAAACGGATAAAAAAAGGGTGGTTTTTGCACCAATGAAATACAACAGCAGTTAGCAAAAAATTTTCTGTATCCTAATGAAGTACAAGGTGGGTCTTTGAACAAAAATGGCCTGGCCAAAGTAAAAACACGTAATTAAATTGTGTACGGATAATAAAAGGTGGTTTTTGCACCTAGAAATCAAACCAATTACTAGCAAATTTCTGTAATCGTAATATAAGTACAAGGTGGGTCTTTGAACAAAAATGGCCTGCGCCAAAGTGAAAAACACTTAATTAAATTGTGTACGGATAATAAAAGGTGGGTTTTGCACCAATGAAATACAACAGCAGTTAGCAAGAAAATTCTGTATCCTAATGTAAGTACAAAGGTGGGTCTTTGAACAAAATGGCCTGCGCCAAAGTGAAAATCCCTAATTAAAATTGTATACGGTTTAATAAAAGGTGGTTTTGCACCTATGAAATACACCTGCAATTACTAGCAAATTTCTGTATCATAATATAAGTGCAAGATGGGTCTTTGAACAATAATGGCCTGCACCAAAGTGAAAAACACGTAATTAAATTGTGTACGGATAATAAAGTGGTTTTTGCACCAATGAAATACAACAGCAGTTAGCAGAAAATTTCTGTATCCTAATGTAAGTACAAGGTGGGTCTTTTAACAAAAATGGCCTGCGCCGAATGGAAAAACACCTAATTAAATTGTGTACGGACAATAAAAGGTGGTTTCTGCACCTATGAAATACAACAGCAATCACTAGCAAATTTCTGTACCGTAATATAAGTACAAGATGGGTCTTTGAAAAAAATGGCTTGCGCCAAAGTGAAAAACACCTAATTAAATTGTGTACGCAAAATAAAAGGTTTTTTAAGCACAAATGAAATAAAACACATTAAATAGAAAATTTTGTACCCTAATTAAGTACAAGGTGGGTCTTTGATCTAAAATGGCCTGCGTCAAAGTGAAAAACACCTAATTAAATTGTGTACGGAAATAAAAGGTGGTTTTTGCACCTATGAAATACAACAATTACTAGAAAATTTCGTATCCAAATTTAATTAGGGTACAAAACCCCCGGGTGTGGTCTTTAACAATGCGGTTGCTGGCAAAACGTAAAAAACCAATTTAATTGGTTGTACCCGGGTAATTAAAGGTGGTGTTTTGGCCCCCCCTATAGAATCAATCACAAATTATGGGAAAACTGAAGTATCGTTATATTTAAAATTATTACTCGGTTGTCTTTGAACAAAAAGGTTTGCGCCAAATTGAAAATACCGTATTAAATTGTTGTAGGAAATAAAGGTGGGTTGGGGGCATATTAATGAAATTAACCCCCTTTTGGGGAACAATTTAATGGATTTTTTTTTTTGTATCCTAATTAAAGGTAAAGGAGTGGGCCCCTTTTGGTAACAAAACTATTTTGTTTCGCACAAAGGAAAAAAAAACAACCAATTTATTGGTATCAAAAAAAACGGTTTGGGTTTTTGCCCCTAAAAATTAACCAAACAATTCTACTTGGGCAAATTTTGGGGATCTCATTATAAGCCCCAAAGGTGGGTTTTTTTTGAACCCCAAAATCCCCATCCCAAAGGGAAAGACAAACCCTTCTAATTGTTGTACAAATTAAAATTTTATTGTCCCCTTGAACTAAAGCAAAAGGAATAATTGTACCAATGTAATTACAAGGTTTTGGGTTTCCCTTTGAACAACGTTTTGGCTGCACAATAATTAAAAGGAACTTTTCACCTAAGGTGGGGTTTTTGTGTTTTGGCCCAAAAACTGTAAAAAAAAAAGGGGCCATTTTAATGAAAGGTTCAAACGCAAAATTTTTGGGCAAAGAAAATTAACCTTTTCAAAAGCTGCCTTTTTTGCTTATTTTTTGCCCGACCCAAACCCCCCAATTCAGGATTGTTAAACCTAAGGGGGAGGGGTTCTTCTTTAAAGCCTTTGAATTGAAAATTTCTTAATTATTGGCTAAAGTTCCCCAGCTAAAAGCATAGTTGTCTGTGTGAAAAAAAGAGAACTGTGTCTCTGAGCTGAGCTGTAAAGAGGAGAGAGCTAACACATGTCATGCTCTTATGAGACACACTGACACACTATGCTGAACAGGAAGGGCTTTCTATGCAAAACGAGTTCATGTGATTTTTCCTGCCAATGACAACCATACACATCACAGTCATGACGTCACACACCCAGCTCACCCTGCTCTATACTCTAAGCTGATTTGCGGGCCGCCAAAATTACAGGAAGCGCCGAAAATGGTGCGATTGTAATAGATTATGCGCCCGATTCCCCACCTAAATTATCGTGTGATCGGGAAAATTTTTCCCATCAACCTAAAAACCGTGCCCGTTTCACTTTGTCGATTAGAATCGCTCATCCCTAAACATAATGAATTATTTTAGCCTCTGAATTTTTTTCTGTGACTTTTATAGCTTAAACGGGTTTTGCCACGATGTAATGTTGACGTGGGATCCTCCAAAATGGGTATTTAATCACTTTTCTAAATATATGTGATTACAAATATTGCAGTCTGAGAGAGCTACAGCCTTCCTTACATGCCCTTGGTTACTTCAAAAACTTCTATTTAGATACGACCTGACAAAAGCTGCTGTCTGCTGGCCGGGCTTGCGCAGATTCACAACTTCTTATCTGATGAGACTGAACTGCAGACGTTTTAAGGCACTGGGTAGCAATATGTTTTCTTTGTATAAGAAAAAAACTAGTTGTAGAGTGATTAGATCCCTGCTTTATCTGATGACAGGGAACATGAAGAAGCTTTCAAGCTGCTGTGTAGAAAAGCTGTTGTCTTTTGTACACAGAAGCCACAAGTTATAGTTTGATTATTTGAGTGAACATGTCACAGGATCTCTTTCAGCTTGTGGCTGGTCTCTCTCTCTTTCAGCTCCCTGATTTGTTTACATAATTTCTTAGCAAAATAAGGGTCCTCCTAAAAGTGCAGTCTGAGGCTGTGTTCCCTTTCTGTAATTCAGAATCCACTCTTGTACTGTTTATTATTTACTTAAGTTTTGAGACGCTCCCTTGATTCCTCCTCCCCCCCACTCACCGCACCCTCTCGCCCCTGCAGCTTCATGACTCAGCATGATTTGTTGACATTCTGCCTGTGCTAAGCTGAGAGGTAAGAATCTTTGTCTCGGCAAATCCCTTTAATTGTCTTGCCTAAGATGTAGAACATATCCAGTTCACTGTTGTGGATGTTAATTCCAGCTTCTCTTCACCTGTTTGGGTGTAAGAATGAAGCTGCTGTTCGTCTCCCATAGACTTTAATAGTCTTTGGCGACAATCGACTATTGGCTATCGACATGCTAATTGCCGATATCGACTATTGACCCGATAACAATTGATGACACAATCGTTCATCACTACTTACTATGCTTGTCTTCAGCAAACAGTTTGCTGGCTTTCTTGTGCATCATCTTTAGAAGAAGCTTTCTTCTGCGATGACAGTCATGCAGACCGATTTGATGCAGTGTGCAACATATGGTCTGAACACTGACAGGCTAACCCCCACCCTTTTAACCTCTGTAGCAATGCTGTCAGCAGTTATATATCTATTTTGAACAGACAATCTTTGGATATGATGCTGAGCTTGTGCACTCAGCTTCTTTGGTAGAACATGGCAAAGCTTGTTGTGAGGGGAACCTGTCTTGTTAAACCACTATATGGTCTTGGCAACTGTGCTAAAGCTCAGTTTCAGGCTGTTGGCAATCTTCCGATAGCCTAAGCCATCTTTATGTAGAGCAAAAATTCTTTTTTTCAGATCCTCAGACAATTCTTTGCCATGAGTTACCATGTTGAACTTCCAGTGACCAGTATGAGAGTGTGAGAGCAATAACACTAAATTTAACACCCCTGCTCCAAATTAACACTTGAGACCTTGTAACACTACTAAGTCACATGACACTGTGGAGGGAAAATGGCAAATTTGCTGGGATGCGGGATGTTGGATTTTTGGGATTTTTTTTACTTTTACGAGGGCAAATGAATTAACACATCTACATGTGTAAAAAATACCTTGGAGGGAAAATGGCAAATTTGGTGCAATTTGTCCATTTTCACTTAAGGATTTACTCACTTTTGTTGCCAGCGATTTAGACTTTAAAGGCTGTGTGTTGACTTATTTTGAGGGCACACCAAATTTATACTGTTATCCAAGCTACACACTGACTACTTTTCTTTTTGACTTTTTTTTTTTTTTTTTTTTTCAGGTTTGTCCCATGAAAAGATTATACAATATTTAAAAAACATGTGAGGGGGGTACTCACTTTTTTTTTTTTGAGTTTACGGTAAACATATAAAACAATGGGGCATATTTACTACGGCTACTTCACCAGAATTCTGGGGAAAGTTTTTGCTGAAATGGTGGGTTTTATGCTTTACACCGCATTTGTTATTTATTTTAGACAGTTATATATTTTAGACAGTTTTTAACACATTTGTGCTGTGGAAAGAGGATGTGTCTTTGTGGAAGAAAGGGGGCGTACTTTACTGTAAAAATGACTCCTAAAATTGCCAAATTTTTCAGAAAAATTTAGGGGGTAAATCAAGCTAACCAATAGGAAGTGTAAACTTAAACTAGAAAGTCTATAGTTTGTCTCCAGATTTATCAACAGTGGGCTTCGTTTATCAAGACTGTCTAACAGTAAAACTGTTTCTTGTTGCCCATAGCAACCAATTAGAGACCAACTTTATTTTTCTTTTCCACTTAGGAAAAGGGAAGATGACATATGAATTGTTTCTATGGGCAACAAGACAGTTTTACAGTTTTTATGATGGGTTAATGTTAAAAATGGGGCACTTTTAAAAGACTAGCCCCTACGTTTAAACTGTTTAAGTTTTATTTAGACCATCTAAATAAATCTGCCCCATTTCTTTTAATACAGGGTTACAGTGTTCCAAACGGGGGGAAAAAAAAATAAAAAAGTTAGCAAGAGAATTAAAAGAGGCCCCTTTACGCTCAGCGTAGTGTTGGCGTTACTTGGCTATCGACATCGGGCCTGTCGATAGTCGGGCCACTCTATAAGGTTTTTCATAGTGACAGCGATTATGACGATGACCATTAAAGTCTATGGGAGGCAACAACCCCTTCATTCTTACACCCAAACAGGGCGGAGAAACTGGAATTACATCCACAACGTCAAATGGAACGTGCAAATCTTAGGCAAAACACTTGGGTTTTAAAAGCCACAGAAAAAAAAACACACCCATTCACTTCCCCGTCTTTTACCAAAACATGACCCCCTTTAAAACCCGCTCACCCACAAATTAAAAAAAGCCAGAAGGAGTTTTGATTTGAACCTCATCTTACTTGAACTGGACATTGAATACCCGCCGGACGAGCTGAGCCCCCCTCAACCCCAAAAAAAGCCCGGGGAAACCCCAAAAAATTTATAATTTGGGGCCGGAAAATAAAAAAAAATTGGGGGGTCTTTCAAAACCCCATTTTGTTTTCGGACATTGCTTCCTGTCCTGGCCAAAACAAGAGCCCCCAAAACCGCAGACCCCCAAATTAAAAAGTCGAAAAAGGAGTCCCCTTTTAACCACCATTTTAGTTTACGGACATTGACTTTCCTGTCCTGGGCCCCGCATAAAAACCCCAAAACCCGCTAAACCCCCAAAATTTAAAAGGCCGGGAAAAAAGGGTCTTTTTAAAACCCCCATTTTAGTTTCACTGACATTGAATCCTGTCTGGGCCCACATACCCCAAAAACCCGCATAAACCCCCCCGATTTTAAAAAGTGCCCGGAAAAAAAGGGGTCTTTCCCCCATTTTAGTTTAACTGGACATTGTATGCCTGTTTTTGGGGCCACAGCATACCCCCAAAAATCGCATGATCCATGCTGACGTTTCGATGAGAAATTTGTGGCCATACAGGGGGGACGAGGGGGAAAGCTGCTGATGCAGGTTGATTAAACCCTGAAGGGCAGATTGGGGACATTTCGTTACTTAGATTCCAGGGCCCTGCCCGGATGACGGGGACGGTCCTGCAACTGACGATCCGCTGGCATGGTGTTGTCGCCCACTGGGAAAGGAAACACCCTTTTCCCCGTAAAACCCTCCTCCATGGCACCCCCCTCTTTTCTCGCTTTCCACCGATTTCGTCCATGTTCAAAAAATTTAAAAATTTAGAAGTTTTAAAAAATTTTTGGAAAGTCTCTTTTAAAAGACGGCAAATCACAGCTATTCCAAATCCCTCTAATCAAAACAAAATTCTGATTAAAATTTAACTGAAAGGGTGTCTATCAACAAATCGGACGGGGGCAAAGGCAAAAAACACATATTGTTATGTTTTTTCGTATAATACACGGTTTTTTTTTGCACCTTTCTTTTTCACCTTGGTGATATAAATTTGTGTTTTAAGATTTACGGGCGGCTCAATGAAAAAAGCTGGGTGCGCAAAAGTCAAAAAACACTATCTTTTATGTTTTCGTATAAAAAGGTATTTTTGGCAAAAACAACCTGTGCTGACTACAAGATTTGGGTTGTAAATTTAACTGAAGGTGGTATATCAACACGGGGAAAGGGGGTAAAATTTAAAAGAACACCTTCTGAAAAAATTTGTATCTGATAAAAAAGTGGAGTTTTGCACCTAAAAAGAACCTGCTTACTAGAAAGATGGTATCCAATAAAGTTCAGGGCCCCAAAACCAGGGAAATATTTTAAAAACAAAAAGTTAATAAAAAGATATTGCAGTGCAATGTCTACACTAATCTTGGTGAACTTTATCCCCAAAGTGGGTTTTCTTTTTTAAGATTTAAGAAAAGGCTTTAAAAAAATTTTTTTCTAAAAAAATAAAATTTTTTGGAAAGGGCACGCTAATAGAGAGGTTTCTCTGTGCAAAATAGATAATTTTTGCGATTTTGCCACAGGCAGAGCGCCGTCCCCTTCCCCCAAGCCTGAGGACCTAAGGCTGAAAAGGAAACGTGTTTATGTAATACGAGGTCATTGATTTTTCCCGCCAACGCAACCCTACAATCCCATCTTTACGTTGCCAACATTTTCCCCCGCCTATTTTGTAATCTGATTTTTCGGCCCGGCAAAATTACAGGAAGGCCCAAAAATAGCAATCTTTAAAAGAGATGCACAGATTTTTAAACCCTTTAAATTTTCGCATGATCTGAAAATTTTCGATCCCAAAAAACTTTGCCGATTTCAACTTTGTCGATAAAAATCGCTCAACACTACTCAGCAGGAATGAAGAAAACCAACTATTTGATTTAAAGTTGGTTTATTGTAGCATAAAAGGTGCAGGGAAAAATGCGTTTCTCGGGAATTTACTATCCCGCTTCTTCAGGCATACATAACTTAAATCACCTTGGTTTAAATATGGTGCCAAATTGGAAATGAGGGCAATACACTACGTGGAAATCCCTAAAGAAGCATTTATGCTATCTATCACACATGAAAAAACTCTGAGATTCTCGGTTCGCATATTTTGATCAAAAGATGTTTAAGCTGCCCACGACTTTCAACGTGATCTCAGAGAGGGCAGTCCTATGCTATCTTTACCTCTCAATCGAGCCAATCAGGCTTCTCACTGGGTAAAACCGACCTCCATTATTCAGAGAGAAAAAAAAAAAAAACACCCAACCTCCCAAGTTTGCCCTTCTTATGACAGCCTGTGAGAGTGGGCGGGGACAGAAACCCAAAATGGAAGCACCCCTTCCTTCCCATATAGGTTAAAATAAATGTACACCAAGTATAAAATATGTTTATGCACACAAAAAACATTTCTGAAAAAACGAAATGCAAACCTGGGTGCCACTGGCAGGGCTGCGGCACACATGTAATTATACATGTACACACACAGACCGGCCGCCAGTGGCACACACTGCAAAAAGGGCAATACACTACGTGGAAATCCCTAAAGAAGCATTTATGCTATCTATCACACATGAAAAAACTCTGAGATTCTCGGTTCCATTCGTGTTTCCATTTTGGGTTTCCGTCCCCGCCCACTCTCACAGGCTGTGATAAGAAGGGCAGCTTGCAGGTTGGGTGTTTTTTTTTTTTTCCCTCTCTGAAAATGGGGGTCGTTGACCCAGTAGGGGGCCTGATTGGCTCGATTGAGAGGAAAAGATAGCATAAGATTTGCCCTATCTGAGATCACGTTGAAAGTCGTGGGCAGCTTAAACATTTTTTGATCAAAATATGCAAAACCGAGAATCCGGGGTTTTTTTCAATTGGAAATGAGGCTCAATCATTAACCTTAAGTGGCAGATAAAAATAAACCGACATACAAAGTCAGATGCCTCATACCAGAAACAAAACCAAATTAAAATATAAATATTTAAATAATTAAAAGACACATTCTTAAAAATCATACAGTGTCTACATAAATAAATATAACATATTTAACAATAAGAACTTATTTTTCAAAAATAATTACAAAAACTTGTGGGAATCGAACAAAAAACATTTGTCTTATAGCTCTCTTAGTTAACCACTACTCTATAACTATCTATTCAGTTTATAGTCTCCTGAACCTCATTAAGACCATGAGGTACAAAAGTATTGAGCTTTTAAACCAGAATATTTCTCTGTTTGCTAACTTTCCCATGACAGTTCTGGATCTTCACTGTCAAAAAAGCTAAATGGGTTGAACCGTAAATTCCTGTTCAATTCCTGGATGTCTATCAATAAAATGCTGAGGCAAACTATGAATTAATTTTTTGTGCCTGACATTAAAACGGTGATTATTAATTCTTCTAGATAATTTTTAAAAGTGGTTTTCCCCACATATTGTATACTGCACATACAAGTTATCAAATAATAAAAATGTTGATGTGCATGTCATAAATTTTATTTGATATTAAAAACTTCCCCAGTGCTGAAGGAGCAATTATTAGAGCTAAAAACATTCGCAAACACTTACATAAATTTGTTCACATGGGAAAAGACCCTAATTGGTTTTTCACCATCTCTATTTTTACCTTTTTATTTTTTGCTGTTTTTTAATTTCCGGGGAGCATTTGTTTTTAATGGTGGGCGCTTTTGGGAAAAATTAATTTGGGATTCTTAGGAAAAAATCGGAAAACCCCCGGGTCTATTTAAGGATGTCCCGTTTTATTCCCCAATTTTTTCTGATTTCCCATGTTGTGGCTGTAATTTAATAAAATTTAAACTATCCTCCCCCACCCCCCCATTCAATTCTCCTTTATTTTATTTCTGTCTAAATACGGGTCGGGGGAAAGTACCCGCTTTATTTTTCGCTTCTAAATTTAAAAAATTGGGAAAACCTTTTTGTTGAAATTTCTTAGTTTTTAGCTAGATTGTAAATTAAAAATCTCATCCAAAGTACAATTTTTTCTGATTCTGCGATTTTGGGCCTAGGGAATTTTTTAAAACCCACTCGAAAAAAGGGTTTGATTCAAAAAGAAAGGTAGTATTTGATTTGGAAATTTTTAAAATGCTTTTTGAAGTTGTTACCATTCTGAATAAATAATTCAAGATCTAAAAAAAACTACTTTTTTTACTAAAATTAGCTGTAAAAAAAATACCATAATTACTTTTTAAAAAAAGCCAAAAAAATCTTTTAAAGCTTCTTCGGTGCCCTAAAAATAAATAAAGGTATCTTTTAAAAACGTTTTAAAAAATAGCAATATTCTTAAAATGGGGGTTAACCGGGTAAATAAAACAATTCAAAAGCCCCATAAAAGGTTGGCAAAGGAAGGGGGCCAAGGTCCCCCGAGTCCCAACCCTGTGATGGTATGGGGGGAGTTATATTTGAAAAAATTCTTTTTTAAAATAACTCTAACCCTTAAATTTAAAAATTGCCTAAAAAGGGGGAGGAAGGAAAATATCTGTATCTAAAAAAGTTTTAACACTCTTAATCCTAATGCTTGGGCGTGTTCGAAAATTAAAAAAAGTGACATCCGGTTTAAAAATATAAAAAACAGAAAACCCAATTAAAAAATTTAACAACTCCTCCAAACATTTTCCCAGTCCTTTTTATAAAGTTTAACTTATAAACAAAAGGCTGTAAAAATAAATAAATAAATGTAAAGATTTTATAACAAAGAACCCCCTCCAGGATTTTAGGCCCCCCTGGTGGATTAATAGGGTCTTTATGACTTTTGGGAGTGATAAAAATGTGGAAATGGGGACTTTTAGTATAGAAAAATTTTTATTTTTGTCAATGGTGCCTCGGAAAGACCACGAAAACTGAATAAAACGTTTTTGTAGATCCCTAAACCCCCAAAATCAACTTCCTTTTAATAAAAAAAATTTACCTAAAATTCGCAACATTCAGCTGTTTTTTGCATAATTTTAATCACCACAGCTCCACCCTTTCAGCATCCTTACCTTTTTTCCTTATTCCTACTAGAGTTTTGATAAGCTTTACGTTCCTCAACAATAATTTGGCTTTTTTTTGGGGTAAACCTTTTTATTTTCTCAAAACCGTATAAAAAAGATCAAAAAAACTTTTATGTAAATTTTTCCGGAAATATGTAGGATTAAAATTGATTAGGTTTTAAATTTGGCTTCTCTATTATTATTTGTATCATCATTTCCTATCTCGCTTAAGTTATCTCCATCCACATTATTAGTCTGTATAATATGTCTGTATGTGTACAGATGTTGAAAGATAAACTTCACAGATTTTGCATTTGATTTTTTTTGCACGAATTTATCCGAACTTCATTGCTTTTCAATGGCTTTTGTTGTAATCTATGAACAGAAAACACAAAAGTCGTGATATCATCATCAAGCTAAACTTTTCTACATCTGTATGTTAAAATGTAAATACAATATAAACTTGGGTTATAAAATCTACACATTTTAAGTTCAAGTACGTGTTGTTTATGCCTTATTTGTTTGTGTTTTGCCAGATTGATTTCTTTAGGGATGCAATTAGTCCTCGAATTATTGCTGTAATTAGTTGAGATACTGTACATATATGGCATACCCTTGTGAATAAACAAGCTAAATTTCTCAGGAAACCTGTTGTTAACATGTCTTATAAATAGAGTAGTTTTGTAAGTATAATAAGGATTAATAATGGCATAAAACCATGCATTGTATTCCTGGCCATACTATTCCCTAGTTTGTAAGTATATGGTTTATTGAATAAAAATGCATGCATGTGAATGAAAAAGAAAAAGTTAGAGATAAAGATAAATACAAATCTTTGTTTCATTATTATTCAGGGTGTGCATCAGCTTTATAGCATTTATTTTGCTTTTATGATATATTTCTTCTTTTGTTTCTGTGAAAGCAACCCTTAAATTTGTGGTGCCTGCTATAGTTTTGATTTTATATTGCCCACTAAATATATATCACGTTTGGTTTCGGTGCTTATTATTGCTCTAAATGCTAACCTTGTTACAGAGTTTAGTTCTTCTCTTGGTTCTATGGATATTGTCAATAATCACAACATGTACAGTATTTGATTTTACACCATTTTTTTTATAAATGTGCTGCAATAATTTGGATCAGGATGCAAAACTTTAAATTTTATTTGATTTTGTGTTTAATATTCTCTTCAAAGTTGATTTCTATCTGTAGTCAAACAGTCAAGAAGATTTTTTTTTCTTGTTTTTCACTAAACCAAACTTCTAACTCCAACATTAACTCCATCTCTTCTATTTTTCCACACTCTGACTCCAACCCTGATTCCAACTCCTTCTTAAATGTCCAATGGATAATACTTAGTAGCAATTGCAAATATACTGCAGTATTATGCCTTTTTCGATAAATAGGGTCCTTGGATTCATGAAACATAAAAATAATTTTATAATGACATTTTTTTTTTTACTTTCATAGTTGCAGTGAAACTAAGGGCCACATGTATGAAACTGTCTAGATATAAGACTCTCTTTGTTGTCCATAGCAACCAATCAGAGCTCGCTTTTCATTTCATATAGTACTCTGAAAAAAAAGAACTCTGATTGGTTTCTATGGACAACAAAGAAAGTCTTGAACCAACAAAGTTTTCAAACATGTGGTCCTAAGTATGCAGAAAAATCATGCATTTAGTATGTTGTAATATTTTATATTTTTGTTTCGAAGTCATTACATTTCAATTGGCTAACACTCCAAAACTAACCCCCGATTGTACAACTCTGACTACACTTCCAGTCTTGAATTTATTTATCTGTTTCTTAGTTATATTTATTTCTACTAGCTTTCCAAAACAGAAAAGAGAATTCAGCGGCATCTCCTGTAAAGAGATTGTTCTAATTTTATCAGGTTCCTGACTGCTACACTTTCTTAGCACAGTAATAACATTAGGGACAAAAAAAATATATTAGTGTGTAACCAGGCTGATATATTCTTTTGTGAGTAAAACTGACAATATCTAAATGGATCACCATTTTTTTATTAGAAAAGAAGTTGAAGTAAAATTACACTCATTCTATATGATAATTTCTATTTGTAATCTTAATAATTGAAAAAGGCCATATTTACTGTTATTGAGATAAGTAAAAAATTTGTGATTTGGCGTAGATCCCTTGTTTGTGAAGCAATTATAATCTTATTTGCAATCTATGTAAATTCAACTTACCATTTAGCTATACATCTCATAAAAAATTCTAACTGCCCTCCCTTTTTGCCTTGCTGTTTTGCAAAAATGATGTAAGGAATTAGCTACCATAATATCTCACTTGACCTGTAAATTATACTTAAAAACTGTAGTTGAGGTATACTGTACTAGTAAATGATTATAGTCTTAATAAATATTGTGATTTTTTTGGGCTCCACTTAGTACAAAGCCATAATATGGAGCCCTTTGAAGCCTTCCCTTCTTCTGTCTCTAATCAATCACATTTTTTTAAAATTGCATTTTGTAGAAATTCCCTCTAAAACTGTGACATGTTCTTTTCTAGTCTTAGCATTATCTCTTTTGGGAATAATGTTCCACATTTATTACTGCTATCTAAAAGTAAAGCAGTGTAAACTTAAACAGACTGTCTAAAAATGCAGCAGATTAATCACAGTAGCTCATGTTGTTTGATGAGACTGTTTAGTTTTTTAGCGCATAAGACTCCGTCCACACGATGAACATTTCGGGCTACATGTATGAAAAGTGTTCAGGTCTAAAACTTCTTTGTTTCCCATTACAACCAATCAGAGCACTTCATTTTGTTTCATATAGTGCTCTGGAAAAAAGAGAGAGGCTCTCTGATTGGTTGCTATGGGAAACAAAGTGAGTTTTAGACCTGAACACTTTGCATCCATATGGCCCTTCAAGTCAGAATCCATGCAGATTTCAACTTGAAATGCTCGTCTAAACTGAAAGTAAATCATCCCCACTGACCTCAATAGAAAATATGCTATGAATAAAATATGAGTAAAAAAAATTTGGACATGTTCTTCTGTTGTATTCCACGTGGAAAATTGACTATTGAGGTCAATGATTATGGGTAAAAACCTTATGTAAAACATGTCCAAAACATTTCTGTCATTGTGGACACGAATCCAAAAACCCCATAGAAATGAGTAGGAATCGTTTTATGACTGTAAATCCGCCGGGGAAAAAAAAAACCTAAATCCACATGAAATAGTCATTGAAAACCAAATTGTCTGGTATGGTTTTCAGTGGTAGAATATGACATTTACATTTTATTCGTTGTCTGGACATACCCTAAAACATATGAACGTGTTATCTGCTACAGCTCACCACCAGCTTCTCCTTACCACATGAGTTTAAAGCATTCTCCTACTCTACACTAGGTTGATCCTATTTAATTACCATTGAGTAAGGAGCTCTGAAATGCATAAACAATTTCACATATGACTTAGGTGTTTTTTAAATGATCTGTAATATTATCATTTAACATGATGGAAAAGTGTTTTTTTGAGGTGCTGGATGTAGCCCTATAGATTGTTTTAGCAAGTTATTAACCTGGGACCTAGATTTTATAGACCAATTATCAGTTGCCTTACTTTCTAAGTTGGAATTTTGGCACAATTTGGAGCATGCTGCAAGTGACCACACCCTTTTCCCATGAAGCCATTCCCACTGTCCATTAAAACACTCCCCCCATGTGAAAGAGATGGCAAAAAGTGTCTAAAGTATATACATGTATCTGTGACATGCTGCATCAAAAATGTATCCCCCTTTTGACGCATTTTAAAGAGAACATGTCACATAGTTTATGCCACCCTTGCTGAGGACAGCACAAGCTGGTGACAGAAATGTTGTTTCCAGCACTGTGTCTCTTATTCCGTAGAATGCTGTGGTTTTAGAGTTTTTAATGCGCAAATTTGACAGTTTTCAGCCAGAAAAGAGTCCAGCTTATTCATGAACAGGTGTAAGCCCCGCCCACCCAAAGGCTAGCCCTGCCCACCTGACAGTTATTCACATGTTTCTACCTATTCAAAGTAATAGGTTAATCGGTTGTGATGTGGGCAGAGCTAGCCCCAGGTGGACGGGTCATGAATTAAACGGACTCTTTTCAGGACTCTTTTCTGGCTGAAAACTGCAGATTTGAGCACTAAATACTATAAAACTACAACATCTTACAGAATAAGGGACACAGCGCTGGAAACAGCATGTCTGTCACTGGCTTGTGCTCTCCTCAGAAAGGGGGGCATAATCTATGTGACAGGTGCTCTTTAAAGGGGTTGTCTCACTACATTGAGTCATTTTACCTCAGTCCTGTTTGCTTGGTTTTATTTTGAATTCAGGGGCATGTTTACTGGCTTCTACTAGGCTGCAGAAGAAGCCAGGTCTGTAGATATAGCAACCAGCGCTGGCAGGAGAGATCAAACAGGTCTGTAGCTATAGGGACCTGAGGAGCTGATACAGCCCATACAAGAGGGGATATCTAGGAATAGGTAGGACACAGTTAATGGACATATATTGCAAAGTGACTTGTTTTTGCAAGATCTTTAGCATAAAAAGCAATCCTTGTAGTGAGACAACCCCTTTAAGACACATTTATACTGCATACACAATATTAAATGTGGGCCAGTTCTACCAAAGCTGGTATTTCACTATTTTGCTGTACAATATGTCCCTTTTAAAACACAAAACAAAAATGCATCTATATCATAATTTTTCCCTTTTTGCTTTCTAGTAACATGGAGATGAAAAGCATGAATAATACTCAGGTCACAGTCTTTGTCCTCGTGCAACTTTGGGATACACCTGTTGGACACATTGTTTTTATAATATCTTTCACTCTCATATATGTACTAACCTTATCTGGCAATCTCATAATACTCCTCATCTGCCGGTTTGAAAGAACGCTCTGCACACCAATGTATTTTTTTCTTAGTCACCTTGCTGCCTTGGAAATGTGCTACATTTCTGTCACCTTACCCAAAATGCTTCATGGTTCAATAACTGGAAATAATACAATATCATTTGTTGCTTGTTTTACTCAGTTATATTTTTTTGGATCCCTAGGATCTACTGAATGTTTTCTTCTTGCTATAATGGCCTATGATAGGTTTGTAGCAGTTTGTAAACCTTTACATTATCACAGTGTCATGACTACAAAACTTTGTACTCTTTTAGTGAGTTGTTGTTGGTCCTCAGGGTTTATATCCACTATATCCTCAATCCTCCTTATTTCTACATTAAAGTTTTGTGGGCCTAACCATATCCAACATTTCTTCTGTGACATCACACCACTCCTCAGGCTGTCATGCACCAACGTGCATCAAACAGAGACTTTAATTTTCCTCTTAGCATCTATAATATTGGTGGGCTCATGTCTGATTACATTGCTATCTTACTTCAGGATCCTTAGCACTGTATTGGCAATTGCTTCAGGAAAAGGAAGAAAAAAGGCAAGCTCAACATTTGCTTCCCACCTCACAGTTGTAGCCATTTACTATAGCACGATGATTTTTGTCTATGTTCGACCTACTACTAGTGGAGCTTCGAGCTTTAATAAGATTCTGTCTGTATTGTATACCATCCTTACTCCATTGCTCAATCCTTTTATATATACTTTAAGAAACAATGAAGTTCAATTGGCATTGAAGAAAACAAAAGACAGAGCTATATTACAATTCAAAAAATGTTTCTCATTGTAGCCATAAAATGCAAGGAAGCCGTATATCAACTGACACATTTGACAGGTTAAAATGACTGACTGTTCATTATAAGGTCTGGTTCACTTCTGCTTTGGAAGGTGTGGTCGGAAACTTTGTTGCAGAGATGGCATCAGGTCTGTTAAATGACAGACACCAGCAGTAAAAATTATGTGCTATCTGTATTCTGCAGATTAATACAATTCCAGCAATACCAAATATGTAGTTTTTTTTATGTTTTAGTACCGTAATAAAATCCAAATATTTTCTATTTTTCAAATTTGTAGGCTGAAGTGTCATTTTTATTGGAAATGTTTTGGGATAGATGCAAATTTGTTGATAACTCTTCCAATTCACATTCCAATTTTTGGGGGACCTGAAATGACCAAAAAACCCGTAGTTTTGGCATTTCATTTTTTTTCTCTATGGTGCTCAGTGTATGGGACAAATTATGTTATATTTTAATAGGTCAGATTTCTTACGGATGCATTGATACTAATGACATGTAACGTTTTATTATTTTATTCTTGTATTTGTAAAATGGCAAAAAGGGGGTGATTTGAATTTTTATACGTTTTTTTTATACTTTTAAACATATAAATATTTATATTTATATATGTTTTTCTGATCTCTCTAGGGTACTTGACCACTAGTGTTGCGATTGTCATTACATCCTTCTGCATTGTATAATCAATGCAGAAGGGTGTTTAAAGATGGTGGTTTTATCACTTACGATTGGAGTGAGAAACACCAAAGCCACTAAAGGGTTAAACAGCAGGGATAGGAGCCTGTTCCATTCCTGCTGTTACATGTTACCTGTATGACGTGTCACTAAGGGGTTAAAAAATTTTTTTTTTAAATGAGATAAATAAAAAATTCTTGCCTCATACATTGTTGACTTGATATGTTTTTATTGTTTTATAATCCATTTATTATTTTTTAAAGGTCAAGATTAAACACTCTTTGCTCTTTAGGACAACCATTGGTAAGATATATCTGGTTCCCACCACAGACTTTAATGGCATATCAATAGGATATTCTATTAAAGTGTGATAGGTGGAGTACGCACACCTATCTTGGGAACGGGCCCCCCAAAAGTGTTTGCTCAGAATATAGAGTCGGTCACGCTTGCACACAAATCTCCATTGTGTTCTATTAGAGATTGAGTACATCTGACTAGCTCTCCATTCTGAGCTATCGCTTTTGGAGACCTGTACCAGAGACATTCTATTGATATGCCATCAAAGTCTATGGAAAAAAACCCTATGGAGAGAAGAGCAGCTCCAAATTAAATAAAGTATTATATGTAAAGATGAATGAATCGATTGTAACAAAGTGGAATTTGTTTAGAGTTTCAGGGAAAATTTTATTCTGTACAAAGCCAAAGTTCATGTTGATTCGTGCTAACGAAGCTAAAATGGTCGTGAGTAGTGATGAGCGATTCTGTCAACTATCGTTATCGATTCGATAGTCGATATTGGCAATTATCATGATGATGTCCGATAGTCGATAACAGATTATCGCCGATGACCATTAAAGTCTATGGGAGAGGAACAACACCTTCATTCTTACACCCAAACAGGGCTGGAGAAGCTGGAATTAATATCCAAAAACAGTAAAATGGTTTACGTGCTACATCTTAGGCAAGCCCAATTAGGTTATAAAAGTCACAGAAAAAAAGTCACAGACCATTCACTTTTCCCTGTCTTGTCCACAGCATGCCCTTTAAACCTGCATGACCCCAAATTAAAAAGTGCCAGAAGGCAGTATTATTTAACCCTCTTTACTTGAACTGACATTACTCCCTGTCCTGGAACCAGCATGACCTTAATCTGTCGACCCAGATTAATAAAGTGCCAAAAAGATTTCGTTGAACTGGACATTTAACTATCCTGTCCTGGACCGTAGTATGACCATTAAACTTGTCTGACCACAGTTTAAAAAGTGCCGGAAAAAAGGAATCTTTCAACCAAACCATTTTAGTTGAACTGGACATTGACTTGCTGGTCCGGGGACCGCAGCATAAACCCTTAAATCTACATGACCCACAGATTAAAAAGTGTTGGATAAAGGAGTCTTTCAACCACCATTTTAGTTCAACTGGACATTGACTATGCTTGTCCTGGACTGCAACATGACCCTTATACCTGTCTGAACCACAGATTAAAAAGTGTCGGAAAAGTAGTCTTTGAACCACCATTTTACTTGAATTGGACATTGACTATACCTGTCCTGTACCGCAGCATGACCCTCAAACCCGCTTGACCCACAGATTAAAAAGTGCCGGAAAAAGGAGTCTTTCAACCACAATTTTAGTTGAACTGGACATTGACTATGCCTGTCCTGGACCGCAGCATGAATCCAAAACCTGTCTGACCCACAGATTAAAAAGTGCCGGAAAAAGGAGTCTTTCAACCACCATTTTAGTTGAACTGGACATTGATTATACCTGTCCTGTACCACAACATGACCCAAAAAACTGCATGACCCACAGATTAAAAAGTGCCGGAAAAAGGAGTCTTTCAACCACCATTTTAGTTGAACTGGACATTGACTATGCCTGTCCCGGACTGCAGCATGACCCTTATACCTGTCTGAACCACAGATTAAAAAGTATCGGAAAAGGAGTCTTTGAACCACCATTTTAGTTGAACTGGACATTGACCATACCTGACCTGTACCGCAGCATGACCCTCAAACCCGCTTGACCCACAGATTAAAAAGTGCCGGAAAAAGGAGTATTTGAACCACCATTTTAGTTGAACTGGACATTGATATGCTGTCCTGGACCGCAGCATGAATCCAAAACCTGTCTGACCCACAGATTAAAAGTGCGGAAAAAGGAGTCTTTTAAACCACCATTTTAGTTGAACTGGACATTGATTATACCTGTCCTGTACCATAACATGACCCGAAAACCTGCATGACCCACAGATTAAAAAGTGCCAGAAAAAGCAGTCTTTGAACCACCATTTTAGTTGAACTGTACATTGACTATCACTCTCCTGGACTGCAGCATGAGCCCCAAACCTGCATGACCCCCAAATTAAAAAAGTGCAGGAAAAAGGAGTCTTTGTACCACCATTTTAGTTGAACTGGACATTGACCATACCTGTCCTGGACCGCAGTATGACCCTCAAACCTGCATGACCCACAGATTAAATAGTCCCGGAAGAAAGTAGTCTTTGAAGCAGTATTTTAGTGAAATGGACATTGACTATCCATATCCTGTAATGCAGCCATGACCCAAAATCCCACACGGGTGCCTTATGGACCATCAGCAGAAAATTTCGCAATAAGAAATAAACTATATTAAAAACAACTAGTTTTCCAATACTGCTGTTGCTAGAGCTACTTGCCATTGTACTGGTGACATTGTTCCAACGTGACATTAGAATGTGAAGCAAACGAAACAGATGTCCCCAGTAGGTCCACGAAGCCTGTCTGAAAATCCTGCATTCTACTGTCAAGTGTGTTGAAGGAAATTACTGATCAAGGCGGGTGAGGCTGTAAATGTGGATCACGCAGGTTCAGCTGGCAAGGCCGGACTTACAGTGGGTGTGGTGAGAGTAAGGGCTGGCGTCCGTCATCTATTAACACGCAGGTTCAGCTAGCAGGGCCCAAGTTACAGTGGGTGCGGTGAGAGCAAAGGGCAAAAAATGCCCTTATGATGCAGCAAAGAAAACAGTCGTGCTGAAGCAGAGTGCGGAAGCGGAAGTGTGAGCTAAGACCTTCAGCCTTCCTCAGTACACAGTCAAGACCTGGGTAGCGCTTGAGAAATTTCTGCCTCTACGAGAGCCCTTGCCCCTCCGTATGAGTGCGGACCAATTGAGCTTCACTTGGAAATACTGGTGGTTGACGCTCCTGTTTCACCCAGGTGCCCTTTTTCTTGGCATTCATTCTCTCGTTTTACTCAACGTCTCTGTTCTCGGGGTGGCGAATGTGCTACATACACCATGTCCTCTGAATAACCTACATCTGTTCAAGTCTTCCTGTACCTCCCTTGTACAATTCAGAGGAATATTTTTATCAGCTTTTTTGTATATGCAATTTTTTTAGTAGTTTAATTCTAGAAAACACATTTTTAAAATAGGATGGAATGCCACCACCTCTTTGTTTCTCTTTTTTTTTTTTTTTCATTGTATTAAAAGGGTTGTCTCACTACAGGGATTGGGCCAGCTAGTTAAAGATCTTCCCAAAAAACAATGATTTGCAATATGTGTCCATTAACAGTGTCCTACCTTTTCCCTGTTTTTGACAGCACCATCCCCCTTAACCCACTGTTGACAATTGTAAAGAAACAAATGTCTGTTTAGAAACCAAATTTTTTAAAAATAGGACCTGTAGTATAGCTGCATTTCACAGCAGCATGACCCAAAAAATTATAAAAATGACTTCTCAGAAACCACATTTCTGTTCCAATGGACCTTGATTATAGCTGTATCTCACAGAACCATGACCTCAAAACCATTGACAGTGCGAAAAATTTTAAAGACGAAGTGAGGAAATGGAATACGTTTTTTTCATGAAACCTTGTACAATTGGTGTCTTTTACAGTCTCCTCACTGCAAAACCAGCAAAATGACCTTTTGGGAACTGAGAATAAAAATTGTAGTAAGAAATGATTATTTTAAAAACATTTTTTCAAAAGGACCATTTCTGTTTGAAGAGGAATGTGAAGTAGACCAGCAACTAATCGGTGACCTCGGCAATTGGGGCCACAACATCATCAGAGATCTGTGCCTAAATTCATCTTGATGAAAGTCAAAACGATCACATTTATCTGTGGAAACCCGGATGCATTTGTCTGTAATGACTCTTCCAGCTGTGCTGAAGTTCCGCTCAGATATGACGCTGGCTGCTGGGCAGGACAACACCTCTATGGCGTGGCGAGCGAGCTCCTGCCATTCATCCATTTTGGATACCCAGAAGTCGATTGGGTCCGGAACATAACGTGAGACGCAGATAGTCATACACCATGATCTTAAGCCGGTCTCGGTGGGTCGTATGTGTGCCCTGTATTACATGCGTTGGTGAAGTGGTAAATAAGGATTGCCAGAGGTCACCCAGTAGGCTTCTGCCACAATGCCTGCTGATGCTGCTGCGGCTACTTGGCACTCTACTGCTGTCACGTTGCTGACATTGTTCCAGCCTTACATTTGAAGAACGTGAAGCAGACGCAACAGATGTCTCCAGTTGATAAATCAGCACGGTCTCCAATTCCTGCATTTTACTCTCTATTTGGATGGGTGGAAGCAAAGTGCTGAGTTTTGCTTTGTACCAGGGATCGAGGAGGGTGGCCTCCCAATAACTGTTGTTCAGTTTGATGGCCTTAATGCGAGGATCATGTTGGAGGAAATAGAGCATCCAAGCACTCATGTGAGAGATGGAGCCTTGATTTCCCAAGCCTCTGGGTCGAGGGGCACTAGCAAACTGATCTTCCTCATCTTCCTCCCCCCCGCCTCAAATCCATGCCAAAACCCCTTTCCAAGGCAGGGACATCGGTAATGTCGGTTTTCCAGGGAATACCCCATCCCCCCTCCTCCTCCGCTTCCTCCACCACAGCTTCAACACAGCCCTGACTTTCCTCAGATGCTGAACCATGAGAGCTGAGGTGCCATCTTGCACTAGCCCTGGACCCCGAACCACTGCCTAATGAAGACCGATAAAGTTGAGAAACTGTCGGGCCTTCTGGATTCGACGGAGAGAGAGGCTCTGTGTCCGCATCTGTGTCCGTCTCCTCCTCCGTCGCTGGTGGGACTGCTGTTTCAAAAGTGTCCAATGATCGTTCCAGAACTAAGATCACCACAATGCTCATGCCGACAGGGCATTGTCCGCAATGACCATTTTGGTGGCTTTTCAAAACTGGCAAGGGTGGTGCAGAGCTCTTTCACCTGCCTCCACTTCGGTGGTTTCACACCCGAGGTCCCCACCGCTGCTTGTCAGGCCATGTGTCACTTCGTACTGCGTAATGGCATTGCACTGCTGCCACAATCGCTGGAGCATGTGGAGGGTGGAATTCCAGCATGTTGTCACGTCAACAATGAGACGGTTGACGGAGAGGCCGGGCTGACACTGCAACACAGCCAGGCGGGACGAAGCAGGGTGCGAAAGGTGGAAGCGTGAGCTCAGACCTTGAGCCTTCCTCAGCAGGCAGTCCAGACCGGGTAGCGCTTTGAAAATTTCTGGACGACGAGGTTCATGACATGTGCCAGGCAAGGCATGTGCTCCAGCCTACCGATCTTAAGGGCGGCCAGGAGATTTCGACCGTTATCGCACAAACCCCCTTGCCTGGGCAACAAGGGTTCTTGTCACCAGCCAGCGCTCGGGCTTGTTGGCGAAGAGCTGTTTCCCCAGCTCCTGACCTGTGTTTTTGACGGTCTCCAAGACGGATTAATTTCAAAACGGCCTGGTTCTTATGGGCACGTGATGCTACCAGTGGACGTTGGGGGAAATAACCCTGCACCATCCCTGCGGTTTTGAAGAGCGTGCGCCGAACCTGAGAGCCACCGTTACCACCAGGGACATCCACCCAGCTCACCCAGTGAGCTGTCACAGAGATATAGCGGCCTTGGCCGTGCTTATAGTCCATGGGATCGGTGGTCAGATGGACTTTGCGGACACAGATGCAAAACAACGTGTTTGAAATTTTAGATGACACGGGCTGGCCAGGGCAGGGAGGCTTTTATGGAAAAGAAATGCCTGCTCGGCATCTGATATTGGGGGCAGGCAAGGGCCATGATGTGGCGGAACCCATCTGTGTCCACCAGACGGAAAGGCAACATTTCCAAGGCCAAAAGCCTTGCAATGCCGACATTCAGGCTTTTGGCTTTGGGATGGTTTGGGTTAAAGTGTTTCTTCTGCTTCAAAAACCTGGTTTGGCAGAAGGTGGTGCTTATATGGCTATACTATACAGCATGCAGGTCAAAAATGTTTGGGAAAGGGGAAGGGGTAGGATGGGTCTTGATGGTCTGGTGGTACTCGGGACGGTGGAGGCCCGAAGCAGAGGCTGATCCTTGATCATGACTCTGAGAGCATGGGCAGTGAGGAAACGCTTGGTGGTGGCTGAGGGGGGAGGAGGTTTGGGGGACAGAGGGTGTGACAGTGGTTTGAAGCCCGCGATCGGTGTGGCCTCTTTTGGCCAAGTGTGCCCTTCATTTCAACTCATGCATTCGCTGCATGTGAATAGACATGTTGGTGGTGGTTAAACACCTAAGATTCTTCCTCTACTGATGCGTTTATGGCGAAGGCGGCATATGACATCGCTGGGTGAATCACAGGCTTGCTTGAAAAAGGCCCAGGCTTGATGGTCCTGGACCTTTTTGACGGCGATAAGCGAGAAGCGGTGTTTCCGCTGATCGTGGCTGGCGGAATTATCTCAGCGGACTTGTGCGACCGCCCTCTCCCTTTTTGAGGCGGGACCCGTACTGATACTACCCCATCTTCTTCCTCCTCGTCCAGTGATGATGCGCTCGCAAGCAAATCTGCTGAAAAGACCACATTGGATCCGCAAAAGTCGTCATCATCATCATCATCAACACCCGCGGACTTCCTCGTCTGACATTCTACATGCTGAAGCTGCGGGCTACAAGCAACAGGACCTGCAAGACGTTGCCCACCGCCCGGGATTTTGCCGATTGACCGGCTTCCTTCTCCTCCCCTGATGGCATCAGTGATTGGGCGTCAGAGCAGACAAAATCATCCTCTTTGGCCTCTTGATCTTTTGAAATGGCTTCTGACCCCAACCGCATTTTGTCATCAAAGAGGTCTTCAGAAAATTTGGGTTATCCACAGTGGTGGGTACAACGAGTTGACATTTGGGGTTCCTTCGCTTCATGTTGGACGGATGCTGATGATAATGATGATGACCTTTGTGGGCCCTGACTGGGAGGAGAAGAAGGTAAGACTGCTGGATGCAGATTGCATTAACCACAGAAGATCAGATTGGCGACGCTGTTCGTTACTAAGATTCACAGGGCACGGACCCAGCAATGACAAGCCTGATGGTCCTGCAGCCGACTATCCGCTGGCTTGCGTGTTGTCGCCAGCACTGGAAGGAGCACCTTCTCTCGTACCTCTACCTCCATGTCCTACACCCCTCTTTGCTCGCTTACCATCTGCATTTCGCTCCATGTTCAAAAAAATAAAAAATTTAAAAAAAGGTATGGAAGATTTTTTGACAGTCTCTTATTGAAAGACGGCAAATCTCAGCTATTCTTAAATCCCTCAATTTCCAACAGCCAACTAGGATTTGAAACAGAATTGTTTATCGAATACCTGTGAATGTGGTTGGTTGTAAAAATCGTAAGACAATAACAGTGTTCTTCCTTCAGTCCCAGGGATTTACAACTGCCCGTAGGAATAGGAATTGATAGTTTTCAACAAACTATTTTACAAGTGCACTTCTGCGCCAAACTGAGATTTCACCGAGCGCAATAAAAACTATTCAAAGTTTAACGGATGAGAAATTGCATTTTTGCAGCAATGACACACGAGAACAGTTTACTAGAAAATTTCAGTATCCAAAATTTAAGTACAAGGTGGCTCTTTGAACAAAACTGGGCTGCACCAAGGTGAAATAAAGCTATTTAAAAAATTATAACGGATAACAAAAGTTGGTTTTTGCACCAATGAAATACACCAAAAGTTACTAGAACATTTCTGTATCCAAATTTAAGTACAAGGTGGCTCTTTGAACAAAACTGGGCAGCACCAAAGTGCAATACAGCTATTTAAAAGTTATACGGATAACAAAACGTGGTTTTTCCACCAATGAAATACACCAACAGTTACTAGAAAATTTCTGTATCCCAATATAAGTACAAGGTGGCTCTTTGAACAAAACTGGGCCGCACCAAAGTGAAATACAGCTATTTAAGAGTTATAAAGGATAACAAAAGGTTTGGGTTTTTGCACCAATGAAATACACCAACAGTTTACTAGAAAATTTCTGTATCCAAAATTTAAGTACAGTGGCTCTTTGAACAAACTGGGCCGCACCAGAGTGAAATACAGCTATTTAAAAGTTATACGGATAACAAAAGGTGGTTCTTGCACCAATGAAATACACCAACAGTTACTAGAAAATTTCTGTATCCAAATTTAAGTATAAGGTGGTCTTTTGAAAAAAAAAAAACTGGGATTTTTTTCCCCCAAAATAAAAGGTACAATTTCACCTCAGGTGCGAGGTGTGCTGGCCAAAAAGTGGTAGAAAAATTGCCATTTCAATGCAGGTTCAAAGCAGAGCTTCTTTTAAAGTCCTGTCTAACTAAATAAGAACTGAAATGCTCTAATCTACCTATTTTCTAATGTTCACAGCTAAAAGCATAGTTGTCTGCATGAATAAAGATAAGAACTGTGTCTCTGAGCTGAGCTGTATGAGAGACACGCAGCACACGTCTTGCTCTAGTGATGGACACTGAAAAACTGATACTGAACAGGAAACGCTGTTCTATGTAAAATGAGGTCATGTGATTTTTCCAGCCAATGACAACCATACACATCACAGTCATGACGTTGCACACACAGCTCACCCAGCTCTATGCTTTAAGCTGAGATGCTGGCCGCCAAAATGACCGGAAGCACCGAAAATGGCGCACTAGTAATAGATTATCTGCAGATACTCACCTAAAATATCGCGTGATCGGAAATTTCCGATCAGCCTAAAAATTGTCCCGATTTCAACTTTGTCGATTATAATTGCTCATCCGTAGTCGTGAGCACATGGCGTGACATAGGGCAGAGAACTATGGGAGGAAGAAAGGAACACCCTCAATGACATGTGCAGACATGAAGCCAATCAGCAGCCAGCCAGCTTCTGTGACATCACAGCCCTATAAATATGGCAGCCATCTTATATTCTCCCACTTCTCACTTTGTCTCCTATGCACAAGCATCTGGTTATAGCAGCACCACATTACAGTCTGTGCAAAATGCTTCTGATTTTTGAGGTACTGGGGTGAAAGCCCTTCACAGGTGTGTGTCACATACACACCTGTTCCTGAACCAGCGTTTTTTTTTATTTTGGGATATTGCAATCTGTATCCAAGAGTTCATTTATCCTCTGTTTGTGGGGGATTCTGAGTCAAATCCAGGGTGTGTGTGTTTCTGTTCCATACACGCCTGAAATCCATCACATTCATTATGTAGGGTATTTTCTTCTGTGCCCAATATTTCATTTATCCTCTGTTTGTGGGGTATTCTGAACGAAATCCACTGTGTGTATTTGTGCCCCATACATGCCTGAAATCCACCACGTTCATTCTGTAGGGTACTTTATTCTGTGGCCAAGAGTCAAATTTATTCTCTGTTTGAAGGGTATTCTGAGTCAAATGCAGGGTGTGTATTTCTGCTACATACATGCCTGAAATCCACCACGTTCATTCTATAGGGTATTTTATTCTGTGGCCAAGAGTCCATTTATCCTCTGTTTTTGGGGTATTCTGAGTCAAATCTAGGGTGTGTAGTTTTGCCCCATATATGCCTGAAATGCATCACATTCATTCTGTAGGGTATTTTATTCTGTGCTCAGGGGTCAATTTAACCTGTTTGTGGGGTATTGTGAGTGAAATCCAGGGTGTGTATTTCTGCCCCATACATGTCTGAAATCCATCATATTCATTCTGTAGAGGATGTTATTCTGTGGCCAAGAGTCAAATTTTCCTCTGTTTATGGGGTACGTATTATGAGTCAAATCCAATATTTGTATTTCTGCCCCATACAAGCCTGAAATCCATCATGTTCATTCTGTAGGGTATTTTATTCTGTGCCAAAGAGTCAATTTATCCTCTGTTTGTGGGGTATTCTGAGTCAAATCCAGGGTGTGTATTTCTGCCCCATACATGCCTGAAATCCATCACGTTCACTCTGTAGGGTATTTTATTCTATGGCCAAGAGTCCATTTATCCTCTGTTTGTGGGGTATTCTGAGTCAAATCCAGGGTGTGTATTTCTGCCCCATACATGCCTGAAATCCATCATGTTCACTTTGTAGGGTATTTTATTCTGTTGGCAAGAGTCGATTTATCCTCTGTGGGGTATTCTGAGTCAAATCCAGGGTGTGTATTTCTGCCCCATACACGCCTGACATCCATCACATTCGTTCTGTAGGGTATTTTAATCTGTGACCAAGAGTCAATTTATCTCCTGGTTGTGGGGTATTCTGAGTCAAATCCAGGGTGTGTATTTCTGACCCATATACATCTGAAATCCATCACGTTCATTCTGTAGAGTATTTTATTCTGTGGTAAAGAGTTAATTTATCCTCTGTTTGTGGAGTATTCTGAGTCAAATCCAGTGTTTGTGTATTTCTGCCCTACACACATCTCAAATCCAGCCAGTTCAGTCAGTTGGGATATTAATATCTGCGGCAAACAGTTAATTTTTTCACTTATTATGGTGATTATGTTACACGCTGATACATGTAGAGCCCCCCCAAAAGAGTGGAGAGGGTATTTTGCATTGATGTCACTCATCATTTTGCCCTTCCTTGATCCTTCAGTGTCCGCTTTCAAACGGTCTATAATCTATCATTGAACCAAAAAATAATAATAAGTATATTGAATATTTGCATTTCTTTTGTGTTTTGTATCCACTCCTGCTTTTGGCTACCTAAACATCAGACAACCTGATGCAAACAAAGGACCAGGTCATATTGGTTTACGGCTTCTCCGAAGACACAATCGGTTGTGTTTGTCCTTTTCACGCCTTCTGACAGATTAAAAGAAGGGGAAAACCAAACATATTGGCAACATCATAGAGTGGTGGAGGGTGGAAACAGCATAAGGAAACAACAGGGTGGTTTAGTGAGAGAGTGGTCAGTTGGCAGCAGCATGAGTAGGCCACAGATTGGCACAATTACACAGTGTGGAGGTGGCGGCAGCAATAGCATCAGGCCGGAGAGTGGCACAATGTTCAACCTCAACCCTCACACTCTCTCTGACTCTTTTGCTCCCCTCTCTACCTTACTAACCCAGACGCAGCCACCACATTCTACAACCACACAATCACTTCCACTCTTGATGTGGTTGCCCCTCTCACACATAACAGAACCCGCAAAATCAACAGACAACCCTGGAACTCAGACTCCACAAAACCGCTAAGGCGAGCTTCCAGAATTGCTGAGCACCGCTGGAAGAAAACCCACTCCACCGCTGACTTCATCACTACACACATTTAAATCTGCATTCACATCAGCCAAACAGGAGTACTTCATCACTATCATATCCTCCCTGTCTCACAAACCCAGACAACTTTTTAACACCTTCAACGATCTCCTCCGTCCACCAGCATTGATTAAGTGACAGCATTTTTGAAGTGACTATGAATTTTGACCGAAGTGATACTCAATATTATCTCTACTCCCACCTGATTGCTTTGTCATTTCTTCACAGGTACGTTGTGTGAACTACATCCATCAGCAACCCCTCTGCAATATCTGTGTGATTATATTGTATATTTGAATGGTACGTTGTGTGAACTACATCCATCAGCAACCCCTCTGCAATATCTGTGTGATTATATTGTATATTTGAATGGTACGTTGTGTGAACTACATCCATCAGCAACCCCTCTGCAATATCTGTGTGATTATATTGTATATTTGAATGGTACGTTGTGTGAACTACATCCATCAGCAACCCCTCTGCAATATCTTGTGTGATTATA
>JAODAL010005874.1:0-30000 GCA_025379985.1 Phyllomedusa bahiana
ATGACTTCCCCAAAATGACACTTTTAAATGTCCCAAAGGATCAGGGAAGGGAGGCAGATTATAAAAAAAGGGGCCCATGTTTTTACGAAAAATTGTTGTTAAATCCTACCATTTTCAAATGCATGACTAATCTTTCGGCCTAGAGGGGGACACATTTATAAAGTGCTTGAACACTTTCAACAAACTTTGGTTATACACTATTAAAAACAGAGGTAAACGGGCGAGTTGGCATTAGCTCAAAAATGTCGCCCTATAATTTTAAAAAGGGTCATTTTTAATCTCTTTTTGCTGACTAAAATTTTAAAGTAAAATTATTTTAAATTTTATCTAATGTTAATAAAATTGAAAATTGGGGAAATGGGATGGCTAGTGTCATATTGAAAGAAACAATTTTTCATTTTTTTTAGAACTTAATTATATAATTTTCTACTTTGTAACAAAATATTTTTCACTGAATGCTTTTTTTACTTCCCTCAAAACGTGAGCTCCTACTAAACAAGGTTAATAAGTAAAGATTGACTTGTGTAGCGACAGAATTATTTTTTTTCCACATCATTTCTGAAAAGAATCTGTTTGTCTGCAATGAGATTTTCCCACTTGGATAAAAACCCCCTTTGGGCGACATTTGATAGTTGCGCCTTTTTTCTGGCAAAAACCCCTCACCGATCCCAAACCCCTGCACGCAAGTTTGATAGTTCCAAACCCTTTTTGCCACTTTTCAGATGCGCCTAACATGAAGGGCTGAAAGGGGCACGGTGTGGGCGTTTGGGCAGAAGCGGCAATTCGAATACTCGGGAATTTATATGCGGGTCGCAAAGTGCGGGCTTTTGCACCTCAAAGCCCGACACAGACCAAGTTAAATCTGGTCAAATGAGCCGGGAGGCGAAGGGAAGTAGAACAAAGGGAAGGGGGCAAAATGTGCTTAGTTGACTTTTAAACATACACAGCCTCACCCGGAACATGGAGTATATTCCAAAAATCTTTTTTTTTTGGGTTTAAAAAATTTCAAAAAAAGCTAAACCTTCAAAAAAAAATTTTACATAAATAAAACACTTTAAAAAAACAAGAGGGTGCTACTCGGGAAAATTGGGATTTTAAAATTGGGGGGAAAATACAGTAATTAAAATTCTGTAAGTCTTTCTTTGGTCGGCATAAACCCCAAATCAGAATACGGCAACAGTAACCATTATAACCTATGAGGAGATTACCAATCAAAGGGAAAGGGGGGACATTCAAAAACAGTAAAAAGGCAGAAAATGATGAGGGTTGAAGTAGGGGGGGGCCCTTGGCAACCCGGCCAATAGAATGGGAGCACAGTGCCCTTTAAAAAACCTAGGAGAATATTGCCCAATCAAATGAAAAGGGGGGGGACAGTTCAAAAACAGAAAAAGGAGAAAAGAGGATTGTTAAAATAGCGGGACGGGGCTACCCCCACCAATCGAGGGGGAAGCTTTTTTGCCCCATGTATCTATGGAGAGAGGGGGCACTGAAACTCGCAGTGCGGCAGGGAGTATGAGGGAAATAAACGTTTTTTTAAATTTGAAAAAATTCTCTGTAAAAAGCTAAAACCTTCTATAAAAATACGTAAATAAATCCTAACAACTGTTTGTGTCAAAAACCCCCGGCTTTTTCATCGGGAATTGCGACATAGAAAATTCCGGGGAAATACATAATTAAAATTCTTTAAGCTTTCTCTTTGGGCGCAAAAACCAACCCAATCAAAATAGAGCGACAGTAACCATTATAACCTAGGGGAGAATATTGACCAATAAAATAAAAGTCGGGACAATTAAAAATACATAAAAAAGGCAAAAAAGGCTGGGGTTGAGCTGCGGGGCTTGGCTATTCCCCCTAATAAATGCGATATTTTGCCCCATTGTAGTTATGGAGAAGGGGGGAACATTTCCTTTCCGAATTGGGGAAAAAATTCTTTCAAGAAAATGTTCTTTATAACAATGAAAAACCCAATATAAAAAAAACCAAATTGTCACGAACAGAGCATCAGCAAGGATTTTCCATTCTTTTTTGGTCTTTTCGTTTGTTTTTTAGATGGTTTTATGGCAATGCCCAGGTTCTTGCATATCCCCTTTTTTGGACCTTTGGGGTCTTTGAGAGAATTTTTTTTCAAAACCCTTGGCATAACTGACCAAAAAGCAGGCATACCTTGTTTTGGGGCCCAAGACAAAGGGCCCACTTGGGCCAAAAACATATGTATCTTTGGGGGTGAAAAAATTTGGGGTTTTTTCGTTTCGGCAACTTTGGGGGTTCTTAGATATAGGGGACCAATATTATCCCTTTAATTATTACTACCCCCTTTAAAGGGTCTGCTTCTTTTCCCCTATTTGGGTTTTTTCCCATTGGTTTGGGGTTTTGAGATCCCTTAACTTTTACCCCCCTTTTTTCCTTCCTGCAAGGAAAAATTTTTAGAAAAGTTATGGCCCCCCTCCCAAGGTTTGCAAAATTTGGGTCAAAATGGGGGTTCTTGCCCAAAATTTTATTCCTTTCAAAAACCCCCATTTACCCTGCTCTGATTTTTTAAAATAACTTTTAATCGCTTTTGTTTGCTAACCCGTAGAGCTCTTTGTTCCCGCTAAATTTTTTCCTAACCCAGGGTCTAAGGGGGGAGTCTTTTTTCCCAGAAATTTACTATGTTTCTCATCAGCTGGCACATTTCCCCAGAGGGAAAGGGAGAAGATTTGTATGTAAAGCTTTTTGGCACCCACACCTTTTATTTTTGCACACATTTTGTAGGTAAAGCCCTAACTATAAACCTTTTTACTGCGGGTCAAATGCATTTTTTTTTGCATAAATGAAAATTTTGGTCAGGGTTCCACAGAAATGCCCCGGATTTGCCGAAAATAAAGCTATAAATTTTACTTCGTTTTGTAGTGCACATGCCTCCACACCCCCCAACATTCGGCCCCTTTTACATTGCTGCGGGCGCTTTGTAATGCCCTGATACTGGGTGCCCTGTTTTTAAAAATAGAGCGAAGGGGCACCCATCACTAAGGGAAATTTTTAACGCTTGACCCCAAAACCCCGGGGACCTGGGGCATGACCACATAAGATAAAGAATTAAAGAATTTGGCATTTTTGGGTTTTCATCTTCAAAATTGGCCTTTATTTAGTAATTCCCCCTAGTTTAAAAAAGGAAAGTGAAAAATAAAAAATTGTTCAAGTTCTTAATTTTAAAGGGAGACAGCTGGGTTTTCAATGCCATCCCATTTTTTCATCTTTTCGATCCAATTCCACCCATGCTTGATGGATCCATTTAAGAAGGGGGTAGATTTAACCCTAGAATAAACAAAAATGTGGAGTTTTTGTCTATCCGGGATGGGCAATAGCTGGGGGAAAGGGAAATTTCTGTAAAAAAGGGGCCAAATTGATTTTGGCCAGGTTAAAAAATCTTTTTGCAGGGGGAAAAGGCTTAACCTAATACCCCATAATGTGAAAAGTCAAATCCTTTAAAAGCCAATTTAGGCTATGATAACCAGAAAATTTAAGGGATTTTTTTTTGGGGCCATAATGGGATATTAAGATCCACTCCCTCTTTATTACAAAGCTTAACCACTCTGTGCCAAACCATTATGGATTGTCTATGTATTGGGTGGACAGTCAAATGAGAACTCACCACTCCCAAACCGCAGAAGAATGCATGAATGGGATGGTAGAAATTTGAATTAAAAGGGCCTAGACTCTAAGGGCGACATGTCGCCATCTTTCCCATAGCCTTGCTTCTAGATTGATGGCCTTTATGGTTTCACCCTCATCCATATATCTGCTATTGTCTGCCTAGTGCCAAACTGTTTTGTATTTCACACACTTTTCATATAGTTCTGGCATGCAACTGTTAGGTTGGTTATCATTTGTTACAATGATCAGTCTATCATCCTGTGCCAACTAATATCATTACACAAATGTCTTCTTTAAAGAACCACTAAATGAAAATACAAAAATCATTGTACCTCATCTCTCAATATCATCTTCTATTTTAAAACTATCAAGCTTTATATCACAACCAAAACTGTAAGTAATATATAATTAATGTGCTTTGGGTAGTTATCCATTACCCCACTCTCCGTTCCCACAGATTTCAATTAGATTTGTTTATGATTTTTAGGCAACTTGCTGCAACAGTAGTCCTTCTTTCATAACCGCTTCCTAAAGAAGGTCTGGCCCTCTAAAACATCTGATGAAAATCGAAACAATCGTGTGGAAAAAAAAAATATATATGTGTTATCTGCAAATATCTATGCAACCTTTTAAAAAATTTATGTAGGCTTGTTTACAACATTTTTGTTTATGGTATATTTATGTATATCCCACTATAATATTTCCATAGATTGCTAAATATTAGTTCCTAGTAGAGCTTAGATAACACCGTAGCTTAAACCAGTATATAAGTTTGGGATAGCTCATCAGGAAAACAATTTAATGCAGGGATGGTGGAAAGCCAAAGGTAATTATCTTTTTGTCTGAACTTCCTGCCCCTATCCCTATCTGTGCATATGTCTATCAGAGCCTTAGCTGTACTCTTGCGTTGCTTTACTACTAAGGTGTTTTCTTCCTTCACATTCTATCTATTCAGATATTCCTAAGCATCATCTACACTGGCTAGAGATAAAGATGGTGGGTACTGTTAATTACTGCTATTTGTAACTTATTGTTGTAAAATGAACTCCATTTAAGAGATGTCAGATATTGAAGCTGATTGCACAGCTTGTCTTTTATATGTTGTGCAATTAGTAGATTTTGTTCTGGCAGTGAGTAACTAGTTGGTGATTTACCTAAAGACTCCCTTAAAAGCCGCCTACATATTTTCTGTGTAAAACAGTCCTTAACGCAAAGTAAAAGATACATAATAGTTTTCTTGTATAAGGCCACATATTTCTCAAACAATCTTATTTTTTATGGATAAAAATACAATTTAAAGCATATAATACATACTTCAAAACTGTATACTGTGAAAAATGTAACACTTAAGTTATTTATGTTTATCTTGATATGGCTATATCCCCACAAATGTTTCTTGCATCAAGATTTGATTTCCTTTTTAAATATTCCAGCAAATTTACACTGTATTGATTTGTTATGAACAACATGTATAAAAGCAATATATTCTATTTTCAACCTCTCCTTGATATAATGAAAGGCATTTCCAACCTTTGCATTAAAATCCAAATATTAACAATTTTGGCAGACTGATATGCATTGAGGGGCATCAGAGGCAAACAGTCTCTATAGCTATACTCAAGGCCAGAGACATTTCGTGTGTCTTTGTGACTTCATCTGGTGCCTTTATATGGCGCCACTGTATTTCGGGTTTCTTCTCCCTTAGAAGCAAAACCTCCAAAGCAGATGAGTTTTATGATGTGGTGTCTGTTGATAAAACTTTCTATAAAAACAGAGCATATGTAGGTAAAGTAGGGCCCCTAGACTTTTATCTGTACTGCATAATTATAAAAAACATAGGCATATGCAGTCACTGAGCAGGCATCCTCATAAATGCTGCACTCAGCTGTTGGGAAAACTACTAACTCACCATCTTACCACTGTTATAGATTATATAATATGCATGAAGGGAGTTGTAGGTTCCCAACAGCTGGAGGGCCGCAGTTTGAGGATGCCTGCACTAGAGTTAGGGTGCTTTCACACGGTGCGTTTTTTGTGCGTTTTTGATGCGTTTTTGTGGTTAATGTATTTGCAAAACCTGCTTTTTGATTAAAACATCTAAATATAAAGAAAACATTTATTATGAGATTTAAAAATGTATTAAAAAAAAACTAAAATATTTTTGAGGGGCAAAAAAAATTCACATATCTTACAACTCCCTAATAGCATGTATCAATTTATAATTGATAAATGTAATTGCTTTACCACAGTGTTTATCCAGTGCATACTTTCTTATAGGTTATAGATGGAATAGAGCCACATTTCTGAAACCTTTTATATGGTAACTTTTTTTTCACAGTGGAGCTTTTCTATATTTTATAACTAGCAGATGACATAGAATAATTCAAAGCATAGCAGAGCGTTTCCTACAATTACTTAGAACTTTGCAGATTTATTTATTATGTACAAGTCACACTTATTCTCTCATGAGTGTTGCAACTGATCCTGCCTCTAATATACATGGCAAATAATGTAAATTCAGGAAAGACTTTCTTAAATGTTTTAATACAAGAAACACCAGAGCTTAAACATAACATCACAAGTGTGATGTTGTGCAAAATTGGAAAATATACTTTATGGTCCCACAAGGCTGAGATATATAGAACCTAATATTATAGAGTTATCGCTCTGTCAATAGCTATGAAACTGTGCTGTGAAGAAAGACTGCTTTCATTGCGATTGGCATTCAGGTGTGGTCTATTAATCTTTTTTCATGATTACTGCAGTACAGAAAATGAATAAGAAGAGAAGGAAAGGAAATGCTGTATATTTATTAGGAAAAAAAAGTAGTGGAGTTCTCATAATATACATTTTGATGGTATAAGTTTTGTGAAAAGGAGATCGAGTTGGCTTACCTGAGTTGACTTTAACTTTAGTGTTTTTTAATGATACACCTCATAAAAGCAATTTATTTTTAATAAAACTTTTATGGTGGTATTATTAAGGTCATGTTTTTCCTGTGGTCCAGTACATCTTCCATATTCAATATACCATTGCCAAAGATCTTCCAATTATTTTTTCATTGATCTTTAACCCTAGATTCTTATTGAGAGTGAAATCATTTGGCCCATAAGAAGTCAAAATTCTCCCTCTCCCTAAGAAAAAAAGTTATGTTATTTCTTTTTGGTATGCATTTTTCTACACATAGCCTTACCAACAACACTAACTTGAGCAAGGCAATATAGCAATAGAAACAAGTGTCTGGCTTTCCGGGGTCCAAATGAAGATCACAAAACTGGATAGGCTTTGCTTTCTGGCCAGATTAGGTAGATATTCTATTAGTGCTGGAGCGGTGGAGGGCCTCATATAGTTTGTCATCACTAATAAAGCATTTCAGATGTGATTAGGTTTTCAAATTAAAATCAATTGAAGGTTTAAAAAAATATTCCAGGATTTATTTCTATGCAGCATTGTGAGGCAATATCTTACGTACGCAATGTACCTTTGCCTGTCTGTAAGGACTGCCGTGGCATGACCAGCTATCTCAGTGCACTACAGTGAGAATTGCTTGTTATAGTCAGGTGTGCCCAGGGAAGGTATAGAGGAAAGTAACAACTTTAAAGTTTGGTATTTGTTAAGTACCTCTTCTGTCAGCACAAATGGCTGTGTAGCCAAACCCTCATACAGAAGCTGTAAAAGCAAACAGGCTGTTCATTTTAAAGCTTTACAATATGATATCAAACCAGGATTATTCCTGAGCTGCGCCTAAATTTCTAAAGAGTATGGTCCTGTATGATGCTGTATTGGTCTATGGACATGAGCCACAGGCACCAGCTGACAGACAGTGTACTAGAAGGTAACCTTTGCAAAAACTGTATCTTGTCTTTTGAAGCTTTTACACCCTTGATCAGCTAAAAAAGATAGTGCAGCCTCTTCACATTTTCCCCTGTCATTCACGTACTATAATACCAGCTGTGAGTCAGGCGGTGTCCACTGTTGCAGCACTGAGGACAGGACTGCTGTATATTGTGTTGGTTAAATTAACAAAGTAGAAGGCATCTCAGGCTAAATGTTAAGATTTCTGTAATGCATCAAACAGAAAATACATAAGGAAAAGAGGCCAAATAAACCCTTTCTCTGCAATAACCTGCTAGTCCCAAAAACATTCAGAAAACCCTTAATCTTATAGGGAGCTAAATATTCTAAATAGCAAAAATATTGGGAAAAGATATTTAACTTCAGGGAAAATAGTGTGAATAGTGTCCCAAGACAATGACTGCTCACAAACTTATTTATGGAAGATTTACAATCATTGGCTCTTCCCCTGGAGTCTCTCACTTTTTCCCTGCCCCCTGGTTGTCGCATGTACATCCTTTGCTTATCGGTCATGATTTAACAGAGTAGCCCTTTCTCAGATTGACTCATCTGGATCCTGTTCACACGGTTCCCATATTAACAGGTTATTACACTCCCACATCAAGTGTAGCACTTCCCACAAATTGGCTGAACCGATTAATAAAACATATAATTTCTTTAATAAATTCCTTCATTTAAAAAGCAAGCAAGACATTAAGCTGTGATATTATAGCTATCGTGTCCACAGTAGACAAATGAAAAAAACAGGTTTCGCAGCGTTGAGTTGCGGTGACACGCGGACGTTCTCTATCAGTCCATGGCGCCGCCTCCTAAAGGTTTGTGAGCGAAGGACGCGACTACTGTGGATGATTCGGGGATAAATCATCCCTTCCTCCAAAAAAAAGCACCTTGAAGTGGACGGGGGGAGCTATCCCAGAATCGTCCACGAGTAGTTCTTTCCTGCCTCGGTTGTCGGCGTCCTTCGCTCATCTACCTTGGGAGCTGCACCATGGACTGATAGTGAATGGCGCGTGTCGCCGCAGCTAAATGCTGAGTACCTGTTTTTCATTTGTACACTGTGGACATACTGTATATCACAGGTTAATGTCTTGCTGCTTTTTTAAATGAAGGATTATTAAAGTTTTTTTATGTTTTAATTCAAATCGGGTTCAACCATTTATGAAGTGCTACTGCTTGCTTATCTTCATTTGTAGATAGACTAATCACCTGCAACGTCACGATTGTGATTAGATGGCTTTACTTTATAAAAAGGCAGAAAAAACAAGAGTTAGTTAGACAAACAAAGAATATCAACGAAACTAATATAAAATAACCAAGATCTAAGGGACCTTCATATATTTCCACAATTATAAACACAATATACTTCAGACTAAACTAACTGAAAAGAGGGGAAAAAGGGGAACAACCAAAAAAAACAAAATATCAATGCAATTAAAAAATGAAAACTTTGGCAGATAATCGATAATGTTCCTAGATTTTTGTGTCTTTTACTTCAAATGATTAAAAATTGTATCCCTTCATTCCTATGAGAAAACACAAGGTTAATGGTTAATGCTGCTCTTCTCCACCTAAAGGAAACATTTGGGAAAAGGACAATAAGTGACATTTTCTCGGTTATTTGAATACTAGTTCATATATCATAGAAAATATTTCAAAATTTTGAAAACGTTGTGCACAATACCCAATTGATTTGTTTATATTAAATGAGCTCTTTAATATGCCAAATGGACTTATTTTTAACTTAAACCAAATTTAAGAATATATCCTTCGTAACACACATAGGTTACTTTTCCTTTATAACTCATACATCAGGTATAACTTACACTCTGTATAGTTACAATGGTAACTACAAGCATTCATGAATATATCCTGTATATACCAAACATCATCTGCAGAATGTTACCTGTAAAGACAGAAATGTCAGTTACACACAAATAAACTTTGTCCAATGCCCATCAATGTCCAAAACAGATAAGTGCAGTGATCATGAGTAAGAAAAAAAAAACACACAGAAATAACACAATCGGGACTCACATCTGGAACTTCCCTCTTTCCCCCTCCAATTCCTTCTGGAGCCACATCTGCTGTTGTAGAACTACAGATCAAAGCAAAGGAGGGAAATAAGGAGGATTTTTCCTCTTATCAGCTATTACACTGAATACTCAACTCACATGCTATTGTACCTTCACCAAACACATAATATACAGGTTACATCTATACCTTTCCCTTATATAAAGACTTTCCATAATTTATCAATAACCATAAAAACTTTACATTTTCCAACTGTTCTGAACTGCCTATTTCACACACTTTCTTCCACTATAGTTATTGCAATTTTTCCTTTCAGAGATTCCCAATACCCAACAACTAACACATGACTAATTTCTTCAATAATCCCACCCACTAGGTCATCTGGCTTATCACAGCAACTTAACCCTTACAGAATTTGAGTACTCATTACGGCAATGTCTGGTAGGGGTTCGAAATTGCCTTCCATGAGTACGTTCACGGCAAATTGCGCGCTCACAAGCGGTGCGGAGCGCGCAAGATCGCGGCATGAAAACAGCGGTATATTACCGCTGGCATTCATGGGCTTCATGCCGCATCACCCCTCGGCCGGAGTGCGCTCCGGCCGCGGGGATTAACCCCACGATTGTCGCGACATCGTAGGTAGGGGTCGCCGACATCGGGGGGCTGCGGGCGGTCTGGAGTGAGATCCTCTGCCCGCCGATCTCGGGCAGTAACGGCGCCTGAGCGCAGGCGGTACGGTCTCCTACCAGGACAGCCGAGATGCTGATTGTCAGCATCGGGTTGTTGGTGAACGTCTCGATGCCCACCAATTGCATTGTGGGCAGCGTGCACAGACAGTTGACTTGGAGACCAGGCTATGCTATATGCTGTATGCTGATTTTCCTTGTGCTTGAATATCTGACGATCGTTTCTATGCAATTACCCCCTGGGGAAGTGTAAAAAGTATGAAAAAAGTTATAAAAAAATGTGTAAAAAAGTAAAACCTCAAACAAAAAAATAAAAATAACAAACACGTACATCGCCCTTTTCCCCTTTACAATCGCAATCGCCCTAAAAAGATCAAAATTAAATAAAGTATCCCTTTATTTTGGTATCGCCGGTGAGTAGGACCCACCTATAAATTGTCATGTTAATTAACCCGTACGGTGAACCCAGTAATAAAACCCCCCAAATACTCTGTCACAGATACGAGATTTTTGTTCATCCCGCAGCACTTAAAATGGAGTATATAAGTAATCAAAAACTCTATCAACATCAAAAGAGTGATGCCAATTTTAAAACGTCTGTTCATCACGCAAAAATAATGTCCTACACAGGCTTCTGTATAAGGAAAAAAAAAAATTAAAAAGTTCTGGCTATTAGAAGATAGCGCATGCATAAATATGTTTTACACAATAAAAACACTTTTTTTTCAAAAAAATAGTGCTTTCAAATAAAATAAACTCACATTTTTTGGGGTTATCACCGTAATCGTGTTCTCCAACCCCACAGAGTAATACTAACTTGTCCACGGATATGACACAGGTTGAACGATTTTAAAATTAAAAATAAAATACATGCTAGGATTGCAGTAATTTTCTTCTCCCTACCTTCCAAAAAAACTGATTTTTAATAGCGGATCATAAAGTCTTGTCACCCCCCAAAATTTTTTCCAATTAAAACGTCAACTCATCCCGCAAAAAAAAAGTCCCTATACAGCTCCATAAACAGAAAAATAAAAAAGATTATGGCTATCAGACTGCGGTGATGCAAAAAAAAAACGTGTTTTCTTTTCAAATATAAATGTGTTTTTATTGTGTAAAAGCAGATAAAACATTAAACAAATATAAAATGTGGTATCGATGTAATAGTATAACCTGCTGAGTAAAACTAGTATATGTCATTATTTACCCACAGTGAACCGCTGTATAAAAAATAAATAAAAAACACTACCAGGATTGCTGTTTTTTGTACTATATGCTTCACAAAAAACTTGTAATAAAAAGTGATCATAAGCATTTCATATGCCCCCGTAATGGTAGCAAATTAAAAACACAAAACTCATCTCGTAAAAAAATAAGCCCACAATGCTGAAGCTCCATATGCAAAAAATTAAGGGAAAGCTATGGCCCTGTCAGAATACGACAACTTAAACAACGCAACTTTTTATAAAAAACTCGCTTCCTATTGTGAAAATGTAATAAAACATAAAAAACTATATAAATTTTTATATCATATGTATTGTAATGATCCCCATAGTAAAAGATATCCCGTATTTAGCCCGTATGGCGAAAATTCTGTAAAAATGAAGCCAAAAACAATGGCGCGGAACTGCGTTTCCCCCCTCCTTTTCCAGATGGCCCAATGCTAAAAAAAAAATATACGGAAAACCTGTGCACCACAAATGCAAATACCACCTTAGGTGAGATCCCTTGAGGGGCGTTGAATCCTAATAGGAGCAACTTCTGGAAGGTTTCACCTCTGTTTTTTGTTCTTTGGGGCTTTGGAGATGCGACATGGCCCCACCATATCTGTGCGCAAATGCCAAATTAGCGATACCTCCCTTGGTACCCTGCCATGCGCCCAAACAGCAGTTTACACCCACATGTAGGGTATATGCCGCGAATATTGGGAAGAAATTGGTAACACAATTTTGGGGTTTTGTTTCCAAATTCCTTGTATAAAATTAAAACATTTTCAGCTAAAATTGCAGAGTATTGGAAATAAAAAAAAATATATATTTTATTATTTTCAGAGCCGAACTGCTTAAAAATATTTGTTGAAACGCCTGTGGGGTAGATATACTCACTAACACTCTGGATATATTACCGTAAGGGGTGTAGTTTCCATATGGGGTCTTTTAGGGGTATTTATTACGTTTTGGAACCTTAGGGAGTCCACAAACAGGAAATGCCCCATAAATAAATTTGTTATGAAAATGATGGCCCCAGAGTCACTGTAGGTGCTCCTCCTTTCTGGGGCTTGTGGTTGGCCAAATATTGCACTAGGGCACATATGGGATATCTCTGGAATACGGCCAGAATCTGGGGAATCATTATTAATTTGCATTTCCCTGATCACATTTACGTATTCTTGTATATTATGCATAAATATTGAAAATCTGCAAAAAAGTGAAATTTTGAAATTTCCACTTCCACTTTGCTTTAATTTCTGTGAAAACACTAATGGGGTTTAATAAACTTTCTTAAATGCTGGTTTTGAATACTTTAAGGGTTTGTAGTTTCTTAGATGAGGTTCATTTATGGGGGGTAGCTCACATAGGTCAATCAAAGTCACGTTTAGAACTGGGACTGGTCCTAAAAAATATGTATATTGCAAAATTTTTCTTGGAAATTTGCAATATTACTACTAAATTAATAAAGCCCCCTAATGTCGTAAATAAAAAAAAAAGGACATTAAAAAAATGATGCCAAACTACAGCAGTGACATAGGGTAGATGTCTAGTTATAAAACATATTTTGGTGGAATAAAATATATGTCTTACATGCAGAAATTTTTGAAGTTTGAAAGTGGTAAATTTTTTCAATTTTTCACTTTAATTTGATATTTTTCCACAAATAAACAATAATTTTTTGGACAAAATTTCTTATATTTATTGCCAATGTGTCACCGAGGAATACAATTCTCTGAAATCTCATGGATAGGTTAAAGTGTCAAAAAGTTTTTTTCTCACATAAAGTGACACATGACAGTATTCAAAATAGGGGCCTCTGTCAGAAGAGGCCCCAAAACTGGCTCCGGCGGTAAGGGGTTAACAACCAAAGGGTTTTATTCTATGGTGTCATCACACCCCAGTTACCTTCGCCTACCTCAGGATAGATCCAAAAGTCTCTGCCCTTCTGGTTCAATTAACTGTAAATGAAAACAAACAGGCCCTGGAGATCCTACCTGAGACTAAATACAATGCTTTTGTCTTTCTGGCTTTACCAGGTGGCTGGAATAGTCCCTCTCTCTTATCAATCACTATTTGTTACAACAACCATTATAATCAATAGAAAGAGCAGTACACCATTCGGAATCACTGCTGTCCTTGTCTGTTCTTCTCATCCCCAGGACTTTCACTATCCACCTGCTCAGGGAATTTTCTTTCATTTCAAAGAATTCTTCACACACACCACAGGTCACCTTTTAAGTTCGACTTACTCCTTTTCTCAAAAAGATGCTGCAAATTCAGACTGTTCACTCCACACAAAAGGCTGTGGTATTTTCGGAGCCATTCAACACCTCCCTCTCAGACATTCAACATCCATCTCTGTTCAGACAACACATACAAATCTATACATATATAGAAGTATATAGAACTATGATCACATCATATCAAATATTTATCAAAGTTCTTGGACCAGACTTACTATAATGATTCCAGAACACTCAGCCAGAACTGAGAAGCAATACCTGGAGAGTCAGAATTTATATTTCAAGATAAAATATTTATCTTACCTTTCAGCTGCGTATTCAGCTATTCAAATATTGACCATCCCTTGTGTGTTCCGGCTCCAGAATCCGTTTTCTGGTCCCTGTTTGGGTACCATTTTTGGCATTGCTAATAAAGTGTTTCAGATGTGATCGGGTTTTAAAATCAAAAATCAATTGAAGGTAAAAATATCCAGGATTTATTTCAATACAAGCATTGAGAGACAATATCCAGTATACAGCATTGCATATTTGCCCCAAAATTTCTGCACTAAATCTCAACTCCAGTAGTATTTTATAAGCAAGGTAAACGACAAAGGAAAGAAAATATTGTATAGGAATCCACTAAATTTTATTTTAATGAAATCAACAGATTTTTTGGACCTTAATAATAATAGCCTTTTTTTAAGTTAGGTCATCAGTATCAAATCACTACGATTCAAGCCTCTTCATTATTAATGCAAACAGATCTATAAACTTTGTATCTATTGTGCCTCTTATTGTAACTAATTTTAGCTCAAATAAATTGGTGTAAGCTGCATATCTGGCACAACAAATGTATGCAAAACATAAAAAAGACTGCAATGTTCACCAAAGGCCTGCAGCCCACTCAACAAGCTGGTTCCAAAAGTCAAAGTTCCAGTGTGATATTAATGGCCTACTCAAAGGAAAAGCCATCAATAATAAAATCCTGCAAAAACCTTTTAAATATAGCATTTATTAATGGGGCACAATCAGTCATAATATGTTTTAGGTTTAGATTATATGACTGAAGGCTCTTCTGCCAGTTTGTTTTCTTCTTATATGACTTACTTGAATGTATTATTACTGCATTACAATCATTAGAAATTCATCCATGTCATATTATTGTTATTTTACTAACATCTATGATTCGTACCTATTTTCCAAAATATTATTTTATTCTCAAAATAAAAGTAAAAGTTATATAAAGTAGAACAACGCACATTTCCTTCTAGGACATATTTTTATTTTTCTGTTGCCACGTATTCCAGTAACATCCTGTACTAGTTTTCCATAGATGTGATTTACAGTGTAACTGTAGGCAGTACAACTGCTTTCTCCTTTTTACAGTATTTACAGCAAGCTTGTGGTGATTATCACAACTGGGGCATAGAAAGCATTGTACACATAAAATATATACTCATTTCTATTCTTAGGACATTCTCTATTGCATCACAGTTTGTTTCACAATTGCTTTTAGACTTATATTAATATTATAGAATAAGTCTGTGCCAATTTCATCTCATCTGTAACACACAGTAAGCCTCTTAATTATTTATGCAAACAAATTTTACATTCAGCTTAAAAGGCTTTAAAATAAGTAAACATTTCAGTTCAGAATATATTAATACAAGAAGCTGACTATACGTATGTGCTGCTGCATAATTTCTGGTGGTCATAATACCTTTATTTTACTAAGTACTGTTTAAAGTGAATCTGTTAGATGGTTTATGCTAGTCTATCTGAGACTAGGATGTGACAGAGGGAGAGAAGCTGAGCTCTGTGGTATATAGGTTCTATTCAATACCCCCTGCAACTTTGAAAGTGAGCATGAGGGAGAAAATTTGAATGGCCACGCCCTCTTGGTGGTGATCCACACCCCCTTCACCAAAAGTCATGCTCACTCCACGTAACTGTGTAACGGCTCTGGAAGAAACTTAGGGTTTTGGCATCACCCAGGTTTCCTGGACGTTGGATAGCCTATTCAACATCCAGAAGAGATGGGAGATACTGCTAAACTGTAACTAAACCATTACACTACTACCAATATTTCCACAATAGTGGTAGATACCAGTTGTAAAGCAGGCTTTGCAGAATAACTGATTACCGTTGCGTTAAATCTTCTGACTCACCATAACCTCTTTTATGACTGTAGTTATTCTATTTCTCTTATCTTCTTCATCCCGTCCAGACCGCCATGATGACTTCTACTGGCCATGTCTCATCCCTGCAAAATTTACCATATAAGCATCTTACAATTCTATTTTTTTCAGCACTTCCCTACCTGTGGCCACCTCTGTACAAATTCCACATGGGGTGATAGGTGCTGGTGGAAAGGTTATGGGGTGATAGGTGGAGGGGAGAGGACTATGGGGTAATAGGGGGAGAGGTTATGGTTGGAGAGGGGTTGCATTTTGTGTTGGCACTCGGATGCATAACACATTGGTGGTGCGGGTTGGGAGAGAGAAGTACAGCGCACAGCTTACAATCTCTTGGGGGGAGGGGAGGGGGGTATAGGACCATCTCCCAGAAGATGGTGCAGGGGCTGTGCTCTGTATCCCCCAGAATCATATTGTACAGGTTGAACGCCATACCCTGCACCACCAGAATATCAGCCGCAGGATCATATCTGTAATGAAGGGGACAGTAAAAGCACTTTTGCAATTGTTTTGTATTACCTAAATCATTTAGTATCACATATTTTAGCTAATCTGTAAGGGCGACATGTCAGAAAAGAAATGCTTCCACGCCAGTTTTAAGGCACGATAAATGAGTGTATAATGCGTCTGAATAAATAAACCTGTCAAAAATCTGGCATGTGGTATGCCTTGTATAGCATATTTTTAATGCGCCGAATTCTAGGGTATGCCAAAAAAAAAAAAAAGAGGCATAGCATTTCAATGCTAGCATATTTGATGCTCCTACTTTAGGCACATTAAAAAGTGTCAAATGCGCCTAGTTTTGGTGTACGACAGTTCGTTTATGTAGAAAATATGGCATCAACAGTTTTTTGATGCAAAATAAACCAAAACAATGGTGCAGTCCTAATGGGACATGTAACCCTAAGTGTCTAGAGCTAAATCTGAAGCCTGAGGTTGGGCTATGTCCCCTTTTCTGTGATTGGCAGCCTGATATTTAGTTCAGCCCTGGTCGAGACATGCTCCCTGTACAGGACACGCTCCCTGTGCTGCCTGCACTCTCCTCTGAGATGTGTAAAAATAAAACTGAAACTGTTTTTCTGTGCTCTCTGTGTCTGTGTGTATGTTCTCATTGTTTTTCGCTCTCTCTGAGCTATGTAATAAAGGCTACCTGAGCTCTCTGCTCCTCTCACAGTGATAGCTCTATGTGAAGGGTAATCTGGGCAATTATTTTTTAGCTGCCAGATATAACACACCCAATATAATACAGCCTTATACAGTGTATTTTTCACATTTGTTTAATCATTTTAGGCTGTATAAATGTTTACACCAATACAGGTGTTCTGGTTACAAGGAGGTGTTCTTTTTACAGGGAGGTGACAGTTCTCCAGGCATGAGAACTGACCATTGCAGGAGGTCTGCAGAGCTGTGAAATCCACCGCTCACACAGAATGATGATGATGACTAAGGAGAGAGCAGGGAGGGAGTGTGATGATGTCACCAGTCTTCAGTGAGAGAAGACACAATACTGGGTGGTGAGACACCATCCCCTGGATTTGAAGGCTGTAAGCTAGAGGAAAAACAGCTCTATGTCTGCAAAAGCGGTGGTGATAATGGAAAATCCCTTTAATTCCTGGAAATTGATTCAATCAAGTCCGTATAGTCTTAATTTGAGAGCCGAGACTTCATGGCAGATTTACACACCTCGCTCCTCTCCTTTTGTCAAGCATGCTGGGAATGCTTTCTCTTCATGTTTTAATATGCCTAATCACATGGTGCTTCTGTACACAAAAACAAATTATGTCAAAATTATCTGAAAACATTAAAGTCCATTTGGGTACTAAGTAGGATAATATCAGTGCTGTTTTTACATTTTAATTTCTTATTTTCTATCTCAACTTGCTTCATGATCATATTCTAGCTGCGTATGGCACTTTTTACTACCCAGATATGAACCCATTACTTCCCATATGGGGAGTTTCAGAGAAATACACTCCATATACATTCCTCATTAAGGCCATCCAGCGTTACTGATTCTAATCTTAAACCTTAGATGTTCATAAAAGTGTCTTGCTACAGTAGATTCACCAGTAGATTTTGGTTTTGACTGTATCTAATTTACCCACATTCATTTTTACTTTATGCAGTTTGATTTGCGATCCGTGTTCGTTGAGACTCACTTTAAATGCCCACAATGTCTGTTCCACATATGGTTTCTCAAATGGACATTTCAACATATAGACTACCTTACTGGAATCATATGTATAAAAGCCTCTGAGGGGTATAGCATATCCTTTTCTCGGATGGTTTATCTTTTCACCTTTTATTATACTTGCACAATTTTAGCAACTAAGACAAGGACATGTACCTACTTTTTTGTGTATAAAAGTTGCTGTTCAGTCTTCCTTTGTTGTTTTAGAATATCTGAACAAACAATACCTAAATTTTTCCCCTTTGTGGTAAATAAACCTTGTTTTTGCATTGAAAACCCTCCCTATTGAGGGTTGCTTTGTAAAATCTTCCATGATTTCAATATGGAGTGTGTAATTAACCCCTTAACGCCAAGACCTATTTTTTTCACATTAGTTTTTCCCTCCCCGCCTTTCCAGAGCCATAACTTTATTTTTTAATCTACATAGACATACAAGGGCTTTTATTTTGCAGGATGTTCTAATGATGTTATTCATATTACCATAGAATATACTGGGAAACCAGAAAAAAATTCCAAGTGTGGCAAAATGTGAAAAAAATGTACTTGCGCCATGTTTGCAGAAGTTTTGTTTTTACGGCATTCAATCTTCGATAAAGATAGTGTGATCTGTAATCTACAGGTTGATATGCATCCGGCAATACCAAGCATGTTCAGTTTCCATTATGTTTTGGTACAGTAAAAAAATTCCAGTCATTTTCTATTTTTGAACTGTGCGCCGTGGCGCCATTTTCTGTGACCAATACATTTTTTGTACTAACACCTAGGGACTTGAGCAAGGGTGCATTTTTGCATGCCGAAGTGTACTTTATATTGCTATATTGCAATTGTATTTGGAATACATGCAACTTTTTTGATTACATTTTTTTGACCAAAAAAACGCAGTTTTGGCGTTTGGAATTTTGGTTTCTTCTACAGTGTTCAGAGTATGGGATAAATGATGTTATATTTTAATAGATCGGACTTTTTTTGGCGTTAACATGCCGATACCAAATATGTGTAACTTTTTAATTATTATTTTTTATTTTTTTTTATAAAATGGCAAAATGAACTTTTAATTATTTTTTTTTACACTTTAAAACTTCACCACTAGGGGGCGTGATCGATAACAAAGCCTAATGCATTGTATTACAATGCATTAGGGTGTACAAAGATGGCAGTTTTATACTCCTCCTGGAGTGGAAGTAGCATAAATTCGAAAAACATGACGGTGATGTTAAGCAATCAGGAGCCTGTGATTTCGCCATGGCTGCCCCGAGCGAAGTGAGGAATGGCACAAAGTGATGAACGGTGTGCAGCACCATGTCTCATTGATTTGCTGCGACGTCTAAGGGGTTAAATAGCGCGGGATGGTGCCAACACCCTCCCATGTATTACTGCCGAGTGTTAGCTGTAATTAGCAGCTAACATCTGGAGGCTATGTTAAACCTGCATGATTATGAAATCTGTGGGCCTCGTGTATGAAAACAGTCTAGGTCCAAGACTTTCTTTTTTACCCATAGCAACCAATCTGAGTTCTCCTATCATTTCATATACCCTGTTTCCCCGAAAATATGGACCAACATCTGAAAATACGACAGAGTGGTTTTTTTTTTTTTTTCAATTCAGGTTTGGCTGCTTATGCTGAGGTTTGTGATGAATTCATCTACAATATTTTAAATACATGTTGTTGTCTTGTTCAACAATTAATGTGAATTATTGTTCTTAGTAAATAATACATCCCCTAAAATATAAGTTAGGTCGTCTTTTGGAGCTAAAATTAATAAGTCACGGTTTTTTTATCGGGGGGGGGGAACACGGTTGTGCTCTGAACAAATGGGGGCTCTGATTGGTTGCTATGGGTAACAAAGAAAGTCTTAGAGCTAGACAGTTTTCATACATGTCCCGCTCTTTGATACCTCTTGATTTTTTTTTTTCTAACTCTCACCATCTCTTGTCATTTTGCCAACTTCTGAACAAACTTCTTCTACCTGTTCCCTAGGGTGTCCTTTTGCCACAAATTTCTCTACTAGTTTTTTTCATATCTTTAAAATATTCTTTATCAGATGAATAGATTCTTCTGACTCTTAGAAACTGTCCCTTAGGAATCACTTTCATCACTGTGAGGGAATGGTACCTCTTCTTAACAGGTTACTTAGATCTGTTGAATTAGAGTAAAATGTGATTTAGTTGAATGTGGTCACAACTTAGACACCAACATTCATACGTATCTTGAGTATACTTCTGTGACCTATATAGAAGCTTCCCTTGCTTCTCACATGTAACGTCCGATTTGTACTAGGTCATCATATATCATGTATGCGTCTTTGTGAAGAAAATCCTTTTATTCCGTGTACAACATGAACTTCATTACACTTCAATATAGTTCATACAAAATTGTAAAGAGGGTAGTATACTCAAGGTTTTGGAGTACAAAGTTCTTTCCTTTATATCACAGAATGATTAGCGTCAATCCGGATCTAGGCATTTCCTTGCTATCAAGGAAAGACGCTAATCACATTGTGATATAAAGGAGAGGACTTTCTACTCCAAAACCTTGAGTATACTACCTTTTTTACTATTTTGTATGGAAAATATATGAAGTATAATGAATTTCATGTTGTACATGGAATAAAAGGATTTTCTTCACAAAAAAAGCATACATTATTTACAGTATAATGACCTAGTACATATTGGATCTAGTTGAATATGGGCCAATGGGGGATACGAGAAAATGACAAATGATACGAGACCTGTGGTATAATAGAAGCTTAGCGAAAAAGTGAATAAAGAACGACAGGTGACATAAAACACCTGACAGTTTCCATTTAAAGGGGTTGTATTATTACATTAAATGGTCTTTAGAATGAGCGGACAGTGAAAACAAGCAGCTTTGCAAATGGATGTCATTTGCAAAGCTGTCTTGTTTTTACTGTCTCCCCTTCATCTGGTTTACTGTAAACAGTGTTCCAGGTGCTGTTGGATCTACCTCCTTTCATTTCATTGGCTGACGGGACCTCTACTAATTTACATATTGTCGGGACCTGTCTACTCACGGGAGCGTGCATTTCTGCCTCTCTCACTCAGAATAAGGTGCCAGCAACATTTCATTCTGCACAGCCAGCAGCTGCACAGTAAGGCCGTGTTCACACGGCTTATTTCGCCTCGGATTGGCGCCGTACTGCGAGCCAGATTTGCGCTGCAGTACGGCACCAATCCGATGCAGTAATTACGGTAATCCACCGTTCTCATAGAGAACAGTGGATTCCGTCGCTCCTCCCCGCTCGGCGAATCCGCCGGACGGGGAGAAAGTTACCTGCACATTATCCAGGCGCAATACGCGCCGTGGATAATGCAAGTCTATGGGGCCGGCGGGCCACGCCCCCGCCCCACCCCCCGCACCCGCCCCTTATTCAAGCCGCAATTGCGAGCGCAATGCGGCTCGCAATTCCGGCTTGAATAAGCCGTGTGAACCGGGGCTAACCCTGCAGCTGCTTCTATAATCAGAAAACAGCAGAATTGTGCTTGGTGCCTTAATGCTGCTGCATGTAAACATAGAAGGGAGACAGATCTGTGCTGCTCTGGATGAGTTCATAGAAGACTGGAATCAACTGTAACAAACTTCCAGTTGTGAGAGGAGAAGAGATCAGTGCTCTGAATTCATAGAAGACTATCTAGACTGAATGCAGGGCTTTGGTATGTAAACAAAGTACAAAATAAGACTGCATAGGGAGAGAAACGACACAGTGACATGTGGACTCAGACAGAGAGGGGGGGATGTGCTATCCCCTCCCACTGATCTCAAACACACACACAATGACACGGGAGCGAGCATGAATAGTGAAGGGGGGATGATGTTATCCCCCTTCAGTTAAGAAACACCCAGCTGGGAGGGGAAGAAACACCCCTGGATTTGAGGAACTGAGAAAATGAAGCTACAAGAAAACACACAAACTGATGAAGCGATAAATCCCCTTTAAGGCTCGTAATGTATTCTTTACAATGTTTTATTTAAAAATGCTTGATTCTCCTTTTTGCTTTCAAAGCACTGAGTTTAAAATACTAGAAATGTGTGAGACATTGGTCCTTTATTACACTCATTCAATCTTCTTTCTGTGTAACATTTCTCTAAGCACTGCAAGATGTTTCTTATGGGTGCTTGTATCAACTAAGTTACTTGCGATCTTTTCATGCTCAATTGATAAATGTGTTGTTCCAACAAAATATAGACTACTGAGACTTTGGGTGTTCATTTCTTAATAGTTAAAATTTTTCTTTCTGTTATATCTTATATTTCCCAACATATTATTCTCCTCCTTTACTTTGAACTGATCTTATAATTTATTCTTCCTTTGAGGTGAAAGTGTGACTTCTCATTCTAACAGGTACCCTCAAATTATTGTGAGAAAAATACACATTCTTAAAGGGCAATTCCCATGTAAGAAATGTGCAGCATTTCCGCAGAATATGCCATAAACGTCTGATAGATGTGGCTCCTACTTCTTAGACCTACAAAAACACAAAGGATATACCCCCTCACAAAATATAGCATGATAGAATAGTTACAATAAATAGATGCTCATCTGCCGAAGCCAAGGGACCAATGGGTTAATACTGCCCTATCTCCACCCTGGGAAGGACTACAGATCCCTAGCCTGATGCACACAACAGGAATAACGCAACCAATAAGGGCGATCCTGACAGGAACCTGACCCTGTTAACACTCACCCTAAACAACAACCTATCGGTCCCATCCCAACATGTTTCGATCCTCCAATATTGATCGCCTCAGGGGATGATAAAGAGCTTAGAGACCATAGGGAGAAAAGGCTAGCAAATAATGCCCAGCACAGAAATAAAGCCTCAACCAATTCAGGGTATACTCACAAACCTCTAAAAGGAACAGGAGAGGTGTAGATTCCACAGGAAAGTAAGGCATAGATATAAAAGGGCACAGGTATGTATCCACAAGCAGTAGATTCCTGCGCGTCTCGCACCCTGTAGAGGTGTCCCGGCAATGGCCGGAGGAATGAGACCATCAATATTGAGGCGATCAATATTGGAGGATCGAAACATGTTGGGATGGGACCGATAGGTTGTTGTTTAGGGTGAGTGTTAACAGGGTCAGGTTCCTGTCAGGATCGCCCTTATTGGGGCGCTATTCCTGTTGTGTGCGTCAGGCTAGGGATCTGTAGTCTTTCCCAGGGTGGAGATAGGGCTGTATTAACCCATTGGTCCCTTGGCTTTGGCGGAAGAGCATCTATTTATTGAAAATATTCTATCATGCTATATTTTGTGAGGGGGTATATCCTTTGTGATTTTTAAGATTATACACTAAATGTTAAGTTTTATAGCCACTCCTCTTTATGGTTTTTGTAGTATACTTGGCTTTTTGAGGTTAGTATTCTAAATCCATCTTCCCTGGTGGATCACCTGGGTCTTACTTCTTAGACCTGCACCTTGAGGTGGGATATAAATCTTTCATACATTTATGGCATATTTTGTCTATTTGCCATAAATGTATGAGATGCAATTACCTGTTTGTATGCCGGTGCACAGCTTTTTATTAACTTAGGCAGATCTTTTATATTTCAATGTGATCAGTCCTTTATATTAACATTATTGCAGAAGAATGGACTCCCTCACAACAGGACATATGTCATCACTGTTGCAAACATTAATTGGGACTATTCTGGACAAACCTACAGTATGTGCATGCAATCCTAGGATTACTCTTTACTATACTTTAATGAAATAAAGTCTTTTTTCACCCTCTCCAGCTCTGCTATGTCTCTTGTATCCAATTAAAAAGCAAATGCAAAAATGTACATGAGCAGATTATGCAACAGTATGCAGTATGTTAATAAGGGCAGAAAACCAATTATTTGAATACACAGAAAAATCTGCGAAGTTTTTTTTGTCTATATATGACTCTACTACTGTACTACTATTTTTGCAGTATATAGCTGCATAGTTCCATATGCAATAGTTTAACACATTGTATGTACAATAGTGTGTTTTAGCTCTGCTGCACTTTTGCTTGGTTATCTTTGCTAAAGATCTCTATATTTTTTTCCATGGCATTAATTTTATGATTTGCCTGGAATGGTTCCAAAGCAAAGCTTTATGTGATTTGATTACACAAGGTGAACAGTATATTATCTGTTAAATGAAATAGATACTTTGTTTAATGGTTCTTTAGAGAATTCAGTGGATTTAGACTATTAATTAGGCATTGGTCCTTTAAGCATTATAAGTACCCTTTCCAAGGCTTTGTCATCACATCACATATATCTAGATATCATAGATTCCTCCGATCACTGCCAATTAATTATGTTCCATTCACATTCCTATTGCATGATTTTTACTGTGGAGAACAATTAGCTGGGAACCAGTGGTCTAATTAACTCATACCCTGTTAAACAAGCAGTGAACTACTTTTATTACAGTGTGGAGGACACGGACACTGTGGTCTGATATTAAATTGATCCATCACACAGCACTGTACTATTAAATTTCCAAAATTACCCACATATCAAAAGCAGCTATGTGAAGCTGTTAAGTTATGGACTTCTATGAACCAAAACCTCCCATTTATCTCAAATCCCTATCAAAAGTGTTTTAAAATTCAGACCTCATTATTATATTATTATACTGCCTAGAAGAAAAGACATTACTGATATATATTCAGAATTGAGATCAGGCAGTGACCATTCAAGGTCTCTGCTATTATACTGTGCAGCTGCAGGAAGTATTTTATAGTAACTGTCCATTATAGATATGTTATATAGTTACATAGTTTGTAAAGCTGAAAAAAAGACAGACATCTATTCAGTGCAACCTAGTATGATATAGTGTTGATCCGGAGGAAGGCAAAAAAAAAAACCCTGGGATAGAAGCCAATTATGCTCATTTTTTGGGAAAAAATACCTTCCGGACTCCACTCTGGCAATCAGAATAAATCCCTGGATCAATGACCCTTCTTCAGAATCCTAGTCACTATAACTTGTTATATCATTACTAGAGATGGGCGAATTGATTCTAACGAAGTGGAATTCGTTTGAAATTTCAGGAAAACTTCGCGTTCGGACCGAAGTCGAAACTTTGGGGTACTTCGGGTGAAACGAAGTGTGCTTTTGATTGATAAAATGGCTGCGAGCACATGAGCTACATGGGGCAAGCACTCTGGGAGGAGAAGGGCATAGCCTGCATGACATGTGCAGAGATGATGCCAATCTAGAGGTCCGGCGTGGGATTCTGTGACGTCACCGCACTATATAAGAGACCAGCGCGCCCTGGGAGCTCACACTCCTCTCACTGTATGATAGGAAGGTGCTGCAGCGCGGTGATAGAGCTTTCTGAAGAACTGATTTTTATACAGCGATTTCTGTGGGGTGTCTCTGCTTTTCTCAGAGACTGTTCTCTGAATGTGCTATTTCTGATTTTTTGGGGTATTGGATCTGAAATCCAGTGTGCTTCCACTGCAGCTGCTTATACATTCAATATCCAACTGGGATCTAAGCCAGTTGCTGTTGTATTCATTTAAAGAAACAGCGTTTTTACAATACAAATACCACTTATTTTGGCTGTGAAAATTCTATTGCGCAAATTACATCCAGGGTTATTTAAGCGTTGTTTCTGCTGGTGTGCTGACAAAAATAAACGTCTTTTTTTCAACGCCTATTTTATATATTTTTTTTTGGTAGACTAATTCACAAGCAAAGGCAAATTACATCTTTATCTATTTTTGTGTGTCTTAGTAAACACGCATTTGTAATACGCTTCTAGTTTGTGTGTTTCTATTCTTTGGCGCATTTTACTTCGAGTGGTTAATTAAGCGTTGTATTGCGGGTGTGCTGACAAAATAAACCGCTTTTTCAACGCGAAATTTATATATTTTTTTTTGGTAGCTAATTCACAAGCAAAGGTAATTACAACTGTATTCTATTGTTGTGTGGCGTAGAAAACAAGCAATAGTAACACGCTACAATGCTACTTAGTTGTGCGGGGCTCTATTCTTGGCGCAATTTACAGCCAGGGTTAATTAAGCGTTGTTTTTTGCTGGTGTGCTGACAAAAAAAAAACCTCTTTTTAAACGCCAAATATATATAATTTTTTTTGGTAGCCGAAATAAAAAGCAAAGGCGAATTACAACTGTATCTCTTGTTGTGTGGGGGAGGAAAAACGCAATTGATAACACGCTACTAGTTTTTTGCGGCTCAATTCTTTTTGGCGCAATTTTCATCCAAGGGGTTAATTATAAAGCGTTGTTTTGCTGGTGTGCTGACATATATAAACCGTCTTTTTCAACGCCAAATATATATATTTTTTTTTGGTAGCCTAATTCACAAGCTAAGGCAAATTACAACTGTATCTCTTGTTGTGTGGCGTAGAAAACACGCATTGTAAACACGCTATAGTTTGTGCGGCTCAAGTTCTTTGGCGCAATTTCATCAGGGGTTAAGTAAGCGTTGTTTTGATGGGTTAGTGTGCTGACAAAAATTAATACCGTCTTTTTCAACGCCAAATTATTATTTTTTTTTGGTTGCCTAATTCACATGCAAAGGATAATTACAACTGAATCTCTTGTATGTGTGCGTAGAAAACATACGCAATTGTAACACGCTACAAAGCTACTAGTTTGTGCTGCTCAATTTCTTTGGCGCAATTTACATCAGGGGTTATTAAGCGTTGTTTTGCTCGTGTGCTGACAATATATCCGTCTTTTCAACGCCCATGTATATATATTTTTTTTTGGTAGCCTAAATTTCCATAGCAAATTGGCAAATTACAACTGTATCTCTTGTTGTTGTGGCGTAGAAAACACGCATTCTGTATCGTATAGTTTGTGCGGCTCAATTCTTTGGCGCAAATTTAACATCCAGGGGTTAATTAAGCGTTGTTTTGCTGGTGTGCTGATCAAAAAATAAACCGTCTTTTTCATACGCCAGAATATATATATTTTTTTTTGGTAGCCTAATTCACTTAGCAAAGGCATAATTACAACTGTATCTCTTGTTGTGTGGCGTAGAAAACACGCAATTGTAACACGCTATAGTTTGTGCGGCTCAATTTCTTTGGCGCAATTTACGATACAGGGGTTAATTAAGCGTTGTTTTGCTGGTGTGCTGACAAAAATTAACCGTTCTTTTTCAAGCCAAATATATATTTTTTTTTTTGGGTAGCCTGAATTCACCAGCAAAGGCAAATTACAACTGTATCTCTGTTGTGTGCGTAGAAAACACGCTAATTGTAACTCGCTTACTGTTTGTGCGGCTCAATTCTTTGGCGCAAATTTACATCCGGGGTTAAATTAAGCGTTGTTTTGCTGGTTTGCTGATCAAAAAATAAACCGTCTTTTTCAACGCCAAATATATATATTAGTTTTGGTAGCCTAATTACAAGCAAAGGCTAATTACAAAGTATCTCTTGTTGTGTGCGTAGAAAACACGCAAATTGTAACACGCTACAAAGTACTAGTTTGTGGGCTCATCTTTGGCGCAATTAACATCCAGGGTTTAATTACGCGTTGTTTTGCTGGTGTGCTGACAAAAATAAACGTCTTTTTCAACGCCAAATATATATTTTTTTTTTCGGTAGCCTAATTCACAAGCAACGGCACATTACAACTGTATCTCTTGTTGTGTGGCGTAGAAACAAGCAATTGTAAAACGACTACTAGTTTGTGCGCTCATTTCTTTGGCGCAATTACATCAGGGGTTATTTAAGCGTGTGTGTTTTGCTGTGTGCTGACAAAAATAAACCGTCTTTTTCAACGCCAAATATATATTTTTTTTTTTGTAGCCTAATTCACACGCAAAGGCAAATTACAACTGTATCTCTTGTTGTGTGGCGTTGAAAACACGCAATTGTAACACGATACTAGTTTGTGCGGGTCAGTTCTTTGGCGCAATTTACATCCAGGGTTAATTAAAGCGTTGTTGCTGGTGTGCTGACAAAAATAACCGTCTTTTTCAACGCCAAATATATATAATTTTTTTTGTAGGCCTAATTCACAAGCAAAGGCAAATTTACAACTGTAATCTCTTGTTGTGTGGGTAGGAAAAAACTCGCAATTGTAAACACGCTATAGTTTGTGCGGCTCAATTCTTTGGCGCAATTTACATCCAGGGGTTAATTAAGGTTGTTTTGCGGCTGTGTGACAAAAATAAACCTTCTTTTTCAACACCGAAAATATCTACATTTTTTCTTGTAGACATAATTCAACAAGCGAGTGTTAATTAAGCCCTGTTTGTGATTGTGCATTTTGTAAAAAACACTTGTGCTTGTAAACGACACATACAAGTAAATTTTTTATGGCCAGTTTGTGGAGCGCAATTTTTTTTATTTATATTTTATTTTTAAAATTTTTTTTTTATTTTTTCTTTTTTAGTTCTTTCTTTATTTTTCATATTTTTGTTTATTTTTAAATTTTTTTTTTTTTTTTTTTTTTTCTTATATTTTTTTTTTTGTTTTTTTTTTTGTTTTTTTTTTGAGCAAAATTTTTAAAATTATTTATTGTTCTTTTTTTTTTTTTTTGTTTTTTTTGGTTTTAGTTTTTTGTTTTTTTGTTTTTGTTATTTTTTTTTGATTTTATTTTTGTTGTGTTATATTTTTTTTTGTGTTTTGTTTTAAATTTTTATAATATTTTTGTTGTTATTTTTTAAAATTTTTATTATTGTTTGTTTTTTTTGTTGTTTTTTTTTTTTTTTTTTGTTCTTGTTTGTTTTGTTTTAAATTTTTTGTTTTTATATTTTTTTGTTGATTTTGATTTTTTTTTTGGTTTTTTTTTTATAGTTTTTTTTTGTGTTGTTTGTATTTTTTTTTTTTTTTTTTTTAGTTTTTTTTTTTTGTTTTTATTTTGTTTTTGTTGGGGTTTTTTTTGTTTTTTTGTTTTTTTTTTTTTTTATTTTTTTTATTATTTTTTTTGTTTGTTTTTGTTTTTTTTTTTTTTGTTTTGGTTTGTTGTTTTTTGTTGTTTTTTTTTTTTTTTTTTGTTTTTGTTTTTTTTTACAATTTTTTTTCTTTTTTGTTTTTGTTTTTTTTTTATTTTTTTTTTTTTATTTTTTTTTATTTCTATGTTTTTTAATTTTTTTTTTTTCAATTAAATTTTTTGTTTTTTTTTTTTTTTTTTTTGTTTTTTTTTTAAAACAAAATATTTTGTTTTTTTTGTTATATTTTAATTTTTTTTTTGAAACAAAGTGAAGTCGTTTTTGTGGTGTTTTTTTTTGTTTTTTTTTTTTTTCTTGTTTTGTTTTGTGTTTTTTTTTTTTTTTTTTTTATTTGAAATGTTTTTTTTTTTTGTTGTTTGTTTTTTATTTTTGTTATTGGTGTGGATTGTTTGGGTTATGTTGTTTTTGGGCTTAGTTTTTGGTGTGTTGTTAGGTGGGAAAGGGTGGGTTTATTTAATTTTTTTTGGGTGTGTGGGGGTTTGTATGGGGGGTGGTTGTTGGGGTGGGGGTTTGGGATGGTTTGGTTGGGAGTGGGGTGGTTTGTTGTGTGGGTTGGGTGGGGGGGGTGGTGGGGTGGGTGGTGGGGTGGTGGGTGGGGGGGGGTTTGTAGGGTGGGGGGGGTGGGGGTGGGTGGGGGGAATGGGGTTGTGGTTATTTGGTGTGGTGTGATTTGTGTGGTGTTTGGCTTTATGATAGGGGATTTGTGTTGTGTGTTGTGGTTTTGCTTGTTTGGTGTGTTGGGTGTGTTGGGTGTGGTTTGTGGGGGGGGGGGTTGGGTGGTGCTTTGTGGGTGTGGTGTTTTGTTGTGTTGTTTTTTTGGGGGTTGTGGTTGTGTTTTTGTTTTGTTTTGGTAGGGTGTTTGTTTGGTTGGTTGGGGGGTGTTTGTGGGGTTGGTTGTTGGGGGGGGGGGTTGTGTTGTGTGTGGGTGGGGGTTGTTTTGGGGTGTGGGTTTTTTGTTGGTGTGTGTGTGTGTTTTGGGGGAGTGTGGGGGTGTTTGGGGGTGGTTGCGGGTGGGGTGCGGGGGTGGGGTGTGGAGGTTTTGGTTGTG